>VFFE01006872.1:253701-321692 GCA_008921705.1 Burhinus oedicnemus
GTTTTGCGGTGTTGGTCTCTAGTGTCGGGGCAAGAGGGGAAAGGGCAAGCGTCTGTGCGATTCGTTTTAACTGATCTTAACTATATTAAGGCTCGCCTAGTTTTTCCCAGCCTTATCTCGGGAAGTGAGCAAAATCTGCTGGAGAGGCGTGAGTGATGGGTGCTTATTTTGTGAGGGGAGCCTATACAAGTTCTTGTATAAACCACGGGCACTGTGGCACATTCGAGAACATGTTTTCCTCCCTTGTGCCTGATACAGTTGTCACAACGTGTTCTGTTGTGATTAAGTGAAAGTTAATCAAAAGGTAGATGTTTCACTAATAGCACGGCTTCTTCAGGAGGCTAAAATACCTTTTTGAAGGTTTGAGTATAATAAATGCTTATGAATTAAAAAAAGTCAAAAAAGGCTCAAAATTGCTTGTATTGTGTTGATATTTTTTTTGGTTAGTGGAAAGGTAGAAGGCCAGCCCAATGGTGACACAATCCCAGCTGAGCAAGCCAATCCTTCAGATGACACTGGTGCTGGTGCTGGGAGTCGTCAGAATGATCAGATAGTGCAGAAAATAGAGGAAGTGCTCTCTGGAGCCCTTGATACAGAGCTGCAGTGCAAATCAGGTAAATGAAAACACACTTGGCAAATACGTTTGTGTTTAAGAAAGTTGTCATAGTGCTTAAAATTGAATCAATTTTACAGAGATGAAAAATTACTTTTTGGTACTGCTCCTCTCACCGAGCTTCATCTGACAAATTGTATGTTTATTGTAATGTTTGTTAAGTATTTTTTTTGTCTACTGTGATCTTCAACCATAGATGGACAGAGAGATACATAATTTTAAAACTGAAGCTGGTTATTATATGAAAAGATTGCTTAGTGTGTGAAAAAGTTTTCTCTCCGTTATTGTAATGCTAAAGCGTATAAATAGTATCCACATATATATAAAATTGTGTTTTATTTTATGTATACCCACTCCAGGGTCTCAATAAGCAGTTCTTGCTAACAAAGGTAGTAGTGATGGATAGAAGCATTGTTTGTTTTGTTTTGGATTGGTTTGCAAGATTATTTCTAAAAATAATTTATTAGACTTCAGAACTATATGATTAACTGTCAGAGTAAGATGCTTTGTTGTTTGAATAATGCACTTATCTTTAAAATGTAGAAACTCAGATTGCAGTCTTCCAAAGGTTAAGAAATTTTTGTGTGGCAATCTCATAACTTCAATGAATTACTGGATTTATTATTCCAGAGAGTTGCATGAGAGTATACTTTCTCATGGGACTAGTCCTTTCTGTAAAATTTCTGAATCAGGAAAGTTAGTGAGATGAAGGCTCTAATTACTGCATTTCTAATTTTTTGGAGTTGAAACATAGGTGACTGCAATGTGCTTGGTAAGTATAGTTCCAGAGTGATTTTTTTTTTTTTTTAAGAGGCAGTGTAGAAAATTGTTTATTTCAGAGATATTTTTTTTTTTTTTTTGCAAGGTTTTGGAATTGCTTTTTCTTTCTTCTATGCACAGTGGCTTGTTTACCGTGAGCATTTTCAAGTCTTTCACTTCTGCTGTACAAGCAGCACTTTAGGCTGGCATCTGGGTTGGTTTTTTTGGGTGGTGGTGGGGTTGTTTTTTGGTTTGGTTTTTTTTTTTTTTTTGTATTTTTGTTCTGTGGTGGAAGAATGAGGCAAGCTAACATGGTAATAAAAGATCTATTAACCTGGAAGTTAATGAACTTAACCTACGGTAAACGTTCCCACTGTTCATATCTGGAAAGGAGTTAATGTTGCTGTTGAACAACAGAGATCTGAAAATATTGTGTAGAAAAAGTCATTTGATTCTGCTTCATTGTCCTCTTTCATTGCATTCACAACAATGTTGGTGGAAACGTTATTTTTTGTTAAGCTGTTTATTCCATTAAAATGTATGTGCTTGAAACTACCTGAGATACTTGTTTATGGAATCTGAAGTCATGCTCATTTAATAGTGTTGCAGTTACCAAATTTTTGAATGATTTTGCATTGTTTACTTGAAAGAGTATGCTTTATGATCATAGACAGATTATAATTGGAGAATCCGATTGCTGCACTGGCCAGTATAAATATAGTCATTGAAGGTAACATGCAAGCAGACTTGAATATATAGCTCGTATTTAACGGAAATTCTAACAAGTTGCCTTTAATAGAAGTACCTTTGTCATGAAAGCGTAACACTAGATCCAAAGAAGAGCAAGAACCTAACACAGGTTAAATTCAGAGGGAAATGAGGTATAGAACTAAAAGGTGATTGAAACCTCAGTCTTCCTCTTTTCTTTCCCCCTCAGTGATTGCTTGTCCCTGCAGTCACCTGAATTTATTAGTTACTTTCTTGTTTGAAGTAAAAGCTCTATTGCATACTTGCAGGTTTGCAGTTGCTTGTGGCAATTGCAATCCATCCAATCTGAGCAGCTGGTTGCCTGCAGTGCCTTAAAGTTTGTTTGGGATCAGGGAAGTAGATGCTGTTTCCCCAGATTTGTTCGGAGAACTTAGTCTGTGAGGAACTTTATCAGTAAATACGCTTAGATAATTTCTAACACGGTAGTAGTATTGGGCTCACTCACAAATTAAAGCACAGCACGGGATAATGGGCCAGCCACATTTTATACAATAAGCATACCACTGCTTAGATAATTTGCCTTGAAAATAGGAGTTCTTGTTTCACTTCCATGTGCAGTTTTGTGTAGTTTAAAAGCACATCACCAGTCTCCTGAAAGAACACACTGCCCAGTTGAGTATCGGTGGAAGTATATCCAACTGCTTCTTGGAAAGGGTAGCTCCCACAAGAATTGTGTTGCTGATCAAGAAGATTTGTTAACTTTTTGAAAGAAGAATTACTGATTTTTACTTAAAGTGACTCCTGAGAAGAAGGGTAAGAGGACTGAAAAGGGAGTGTGTGCTATTTGTGTTATGGTAGTTTAGTGAAGAAGGCATGGGTTTCAAGTTTAAATTTTTTGTACCTCTGTCCATGTACTTGGTCACTAGTCTAAAATAATTTTTTAAATGTAGTTTTAATAACATTTACAAGAAAAAAATATCATTTTTTCTAGATGTAGACAAAAATACTGTGAAAAATAGTACTCAGTCTACAAAAAGAAGCTCTACTGCTGAAGATGAAATTCCTAGGAAAAAATCAAAGAAGAACAAGAAACACAAAAGTAAGAAGAAGAAGAAAAAGAAGAAGAAAAGGAAGAAAGAGAAAAAGCATAAAAAGCAGCCAAAGGAGTCAAAGTTGAGTACGCGTCATGGAGAACATGCAGACTTGCAGCCTGCTTCTCACTTGATGCCAGAGAAATCAAGCTCCAAATTGAGTGTACAGCATGGAGGATTTGGAGATGCAAATCTGGCTGTCAGTGTGCAGCCAGAAGAACTGTGCTTAAAAGCAAGTGAGGAGCTTGATAGGCAGGCTTTAGGACTTGTTTCTCATTCAAGAATTGATTCTCAGCAATCTATGGAAAATCTTGGAAGTGAGAAGGGGACTTTGTGTGCAACAAATCCTCCATTTAATTTAGAAGGCAGCCAGTGTGTTATCCAAGAAAATGCTAGTATAACTCAAACTAAAATTTGCACTAGAGAAGAACAAATTAAACAGTCTCACGAAAGTATTTATCCTATAGCTATTAATGCAAGTGAAAAGGGTGTTCTTCTCGATACTGGAAATGATACTTCATCTAGCATCCTGTCTGGAGTTGCCCATAGATCTGAAATTCAGAAAGATTCGGCAGCGACTCTAGCTTCAGAGGTAATAGAAGCACTAAAAGGTTCAGAAGGTATTCTGAAATCTAAAGGCACTGGGGAAGTAACAGCTTTGGATACAGTTCTTGAGTCTGAGACCATGGAGGTGTTGAAATATTCAGAAGCATCTCTACAATCTGTGGCACAGGGGGGAGCAAAAGAGTTAGAACCAACTTCAGAATCTGTGTCTTTGGCAAGTGATGTGACAACAATTCCTAAATCTGCAAATCAGGCAGATGTGAATACTGTGAAAGTAGTTTGCATGTCTGTGGCCATGGAAGAAATGAAAATCCCAGAAGCAACTGAAAAATCTCTACATATGGGAAATGCGAAAAATGTAGAAAGATTATTGGAATTAGGGGGTGTGAGCAGAACTTTGGAGCCACCCCAGAAGCCCTCAGTTATATCTGATAATTTGAGAGTGACGCAGTGCAGCCCCGTGGAGGGTTCGGGTGTCTTGAAGGCAGATGTATCTTTGCAACATCCGTTTAAAATACCTGCAGTGACTGATGTGACCCAGGTGGAAATAAAAAGTGCCAAAATACTCCTGGAATCAGGAGCTGTTACAAAAGTGAGGGATATTGAACCAGATAGAAGCTCTAGCTCAGTCGAAGCAGCTCGAGAATGTCTGCAAGTTGAAGGAGTCAAAGATGTGGAAGGTACCACTGATCCTGCAGGAGTGCTGAATGCCTCAGGAGTGTTCCTACAACCTAAAGTCTTGACAGAAACAAGAAGTGTGGATAGAACCCAGGAATCTGCACTTCCAGCAGAATTGACAGGTGTGAATGTGGTTGCAGAGGCAAAAGGTTTAAGAGCAACTCTAGAACCTGTGGCGGTTGTGCAGACCTTCGTTCCCCAAACAACTCCAGAAGTCCAGATGGTGGAGGGTTTTAAAGGTCCACAAGCAACTGTGGAAGTTGCAGCACTAGCAGGAATAAAAGGTCAAGAAACAAGCCAAGCTACTCTGCAACTGGAAAATACTAATGCTTCAAAAATTTCAGAATCTACTCTCGAGCATGTAGCTGTAACAGAGTCAAAAGATTCAGGAGGTGCTTCATTACTGAGACAACAAGAGGAGCTGAGAGAATCAAGATCTGATAGTGAATCAGATGTGAGAGGTTTGGAAGCATCTCCCTTGTCTTTGCAGAAAGGAGACGTGAAAGGTCCAGGAGGAGTCCTAAGGTCAGTGGGTGTGGTGGAAACAAAAACTTTGAAAACAGCTTCACTGTCTTTGCAAATGGAAGGTGTGAAAGCTTCAGAAGAAGCTGTGCTTTGTGGGACCGTGGCCAGAGGTTTAGCAGCCACACTAGATTCAAGAGCAGTGTCAAAAGGTTCAGAAATAAATCTGGATAGTATGTCCGGAATAGAAGCAGGCTCAGAAGCCAGTCTCCTAGCTATGACAGTTGGATCTATGAGACCAGGACCTGTAGCAGATACAGAAAGGAAAGATTCAGAAGCAGACCTTGACAGAGCCAGGGCAGAGATGAAGATGTCTTCATCACACCTGCACATGAAAGGTGTGACAGATTTAGGAGACCCAGCGTCTGTAGGTATGGCAAAGATACAAGCCTTGGAAGTAGCCTTGCAGCCTGGAACCCTTGCAAGGGCAAGGAGTTTAGGGGAAAATGTGTGTTCTGAAGCCAAAACGAGCAGCAAAGTCTTGGAAGCAAGTCCAGGACTTCCTGCCGTGGAAGAAAGGTCAGAAAGGACTCCTGAATCTGTGATTGCATGTGTAAGCATTGAACCAGTTAGAGAGTCTGAGACATTAACAGGAATGGTGCATTTGAAAACCACAGCAGAAGCAGTTGCAGAACCTACTAGTGCAAGTAAAATGAAGAGTTCCGTCATTTCACAGTCTCAGGTCATGACACATACAAGGACGTCACAAACTGAGATGGTAGGGGAGATAAAGGATTCTGAACTAGCTACCAGTTCTGCCACTGTAGAAGTGAGAGGTTTAGACAACTTTTCAAAACTTGAGGCAGTTGCAGAGGATATGGAAGCAAGATCAGAAACTTCATGCTTAACACAGATGAAAAATTTGGAAATGGCTGTGGGATCTGAAACAAGTTCAAAATCTGTACAGGAACAAATAGCAGGTCATTCAGAAGCAGTATTAGAGCCTTTGCCCAGAGTTGAAGAAAAAGCTATGGCATCAGAAATAGTGACAGAAGTGAGAAACTTGAAAGGAACTTCAGAATCTAAGATTTTGACAGATGTGAGAACTCAGGGACCTACTGTAGAATATATAATGGCAACAAGGAGGACAAGCACAAAAAAAAATGAGCCCTTGCTTATCAACCTAAAAGATTTGGAAGAAGCTTCAGAAACAGAGAAAGCAATGAAAGCAAAATATTTGGAGCCAGCATCAGAAGCTAGAGAAGTGAGGTTGTTGGAAAGCATGGAAGAATCTGCAACAGTAGATGGGAAAGGTTCTGAAACAGTCCAAGAGCCTGAGGTACACGTGGATATCCAAGGTTTGGACGCTTCCCAGAATTCTGGAAATGTGGGGGTGATGAATGTTTTAGAGGATGCTTCAGAAGCTGTTCCAGAATCTTTGCACACTGAAAAGCAAGAACATCTGCAAGCAGTACTAGAGGAGAAACCTGCTGCAGAATGGAGGAGTACAGAGGAGGCTCCAGAAATCTTGAGTGCTGCTGAAATGAAATCTTCTGAAGCAGTTGCAAAACCAGGGGACATGAAAGATCTGGAAACAATGCTGGAACATGAAGTGGCAGCAGAAGTACAATATGCAGAAGGAGTGCAGGGTCAACAAATGGAGGATGTGAGAGTTCCAGGCCAAGCTGAGGAATGTGAGATACTGGTTGAGAAGAAAGATGTAGAGCACACTCAAGCATCTGAGCCTTTAATAACAGAAACAGTTTTTAGTTCTTCACATGCAGCACATGAAAAGGATTCAGCAGGGACTCCTGAATCTGAAATAATCAGAGACACAAAACAGTTGGAAACAGCTCCAGCTCATGTGGCAGAAACAGAAGATTTGGAAACTGCTCCTCTTCCGGAGACTGTTGTAGAGCTGAAAGATACAGAAGCAGCTGTAGGGCTGGAGGCAGAGACGAAAGATTCAGAAGCAGCTTCAGTACCCGAGACTGTTACAGAAACAGTTCCAGTACTTGTGGCAGAGGCAAGCCAGTCGGAAGTCATTCCACAGGCTGAAGCTGTCAAAGAAGCAACTCCAGAACAGGAGTCAGAGAAAAGAGATTCAGAAACATCTGATGTGCAACCTGATGTGGCGGCACGAATGAGAGAGACTCTAATGAGACTTGAGAAAGTTATTGAAAAAAGCAGCCATAGAAGCAGTGATAAAAAACATGATGCAAAGAAACAAAAAAGGAGTCGCTCCAAGTCTCAGTCCAGGTCTAGGAAGCGGAAGAAAAAATCAAGGTCACGTTCTACTTCCAGGCGTTTGACCTCTAAAAGAGCACGTTCTAGAAGCAGAAACTATTCAGATTCCAGAAAAAAACATTCCAAATCTAGATCCCGATCTGTGGAGAAGAGAGAGAGGAGAGTGTCTTCCCGGAGGTCCAGGCGTAGACGTTCCAGGTCGTCTGACCGTTACAGGTCTAAATCCAGATCAGCAGAAAAGAGAGGGAGCAGATTGTCCTCTGGGCGGTCCAGACGTAGGCGTTCCAGGTCGTCTGACCACTACAGGTCTAAATCCAGATCAGTGGAAAAGCGACCATCCTCCCGAAGGTCCAGACGTAGACGTTCCCGGTCGTCTGACCGCTACAGGTCTAAGTCCAGGTCAGTAGAAAAGCGACTGTCCTCCCGAAGGTCTGGGCGCAGACGTTCCAGGTCTTCTGACCGCTACAGATCTAAGTCCAGGTCAGTGGAAAAGCGACTGTCCTCCCGAAGGTCTGGGCGCAGACGTTCCAGGTCTTCTGACCGCTACAGGTCTAAGTCTAGGTCAGTGGAAAAGCGGCTGTCCTCCCGAAGGTCTGGGCGCAGACGTTCCAGGTCTTCTGACCGCTACAGGTCTAAGTCCAGGTCAGTAGAAAAGCGGCTGTCCTCCCGAAGGTCTGGGCGCAGACGTTCCAGGTCTTCTGACCGCTACAGGTCTAAATCACGGTCAGTGGAAAAGAGAGGGAGCAGGCTGTCCTCCTGGAGATCCCGCCGTAGACGTTCCAGGTCCTCTGACCGTTCTAAATCTAGATCCAGGTCTTCAGAAAAGAGAGGGGGCAAAGAATACTCATGGAGATTCAGACATAGAGGGTCTGGTTCCTCTGATCGTTCAAAATCTAGGTCAAGATCTGTAGAGAAGAGAGGTCGGAAGGCGTCTCTGCGGAGGTCTAAACGTCAGCGCTCGAAGTCCTCTGACCGGTACAAGTCTAGATCCAGATCAGTAGAAAAACGGGATCGAAAGCAATCATCGCGAAAGTCTAAACGTCAGCGCTCGAAGTCCTCTGACCGTTACAAGTCTAGATCGAAATCAGTGGAAAAAAAGAAGGAGTCGTCACGAAAATCTAAGCGTCGCCGCTCAAAATCTTCTGAACGTTACAAGTCTAGGTCTAGGTCTGTTGAAAAAAAGCGCAAGGAATCTTCAAAAAAATCCAAACGGAAACGGTCCAAGTCCTCTGATAGTGTTAAATCAAGGTCCAAGTCTATAGAAAAAAGAGAGAGTAAGTTATCCTCAGTAAAGTGCAGTAGCAAGAACGTGGAGTCCTGTGAATTTACGGAGTCAACCAGATGTCTTGAAAAAGTAGATGTTCCTGAACCTTCTATTGCAAGCGAAGGCAGCTGTAAATCCTCTAATGGTCCCATGTCAGTAGCTTTGTCTGTTGAAGGAGTAAATGGCCCAGAGCTGCCACCAGCATCTGAAAGTGGATTTTCCAGAACTTTTGATAGTCTTGAGAAAAGCTCCTCATCTCTTGAAGAAACAGCGGGTCTGCAGCCTTCTGTGGTGTCTGAACTTGATAGCTCCAAAACCCCGGATGACCAGGAATTGAGATCTGTGCCTGTGGAAAAAGCACAGGTTTCAGAACTTTCTGTTACATCTGAAAATGGATCAGCTGAAAAAGCAGTAGCTCTGGAGTCTTCATCACTACCTGAACTTACATACTCCACATCATCTGTTGAAAAAAGGGGAGAACCAGAGGCTCCTTTGGTAACAGAATTTCAGCTCTGCACACCCCATGAAGATGAGTCTGGATCTACCTCTCTCAAAGAAACAGAGGGTCCAGAGCCTCTTCTGACAATTGAAAGTGGATGCTCTGTATCTTCTGATGATTCCAAGACAATCTGCTCACCCTCTGGAAAAACGGAGGTTCAGGGGTCTTCTCTGATGTCTGAAAGTGTGCTCTCTGACTTGTCCGATGGTCATGAATTGAGATCTATCTCCATTGAAAAACAAGAGTTTCAGAAGTTTTTGCAAGTACCTGAAAGTGAATCTTCCAAGTTGGCTGACAGCCCTGAGTCGAAGTCACTAACTTTTGAAACAGTAGAGGCTCAGAAATCTTTTCAAGCATCTGAAGTTACGTGCTCTGCATTCCCTGATGTCTGTGAATCAGCCGCCTTGCCTATTGAAAAGGGCCAAATGCAGGAGCCTTCTCTGGTTTCTGACAGTGGATGCTTCAAGTCTCCTGATAGACATGAATCAGGATCGAGCTTTGCTGCACAAATAGATGAGCTTCCGTTGATGTCTGAAAGTGGGTCCTTCAAGTCACCTGAGGGAAGCGACCAAAGATCTTTATTTGTTGAAAAAGTAAAGGCTCCAGCTGTTCCCCTGACATCTGAGTGTGGTCCTGTTGAGATCTCGGGTGACGTCGTTGCAGTGTCATCTTTTGAAAAAATGCAGGAAGTTGCACTGACAACTGCAGGACACACCTGCAAGTCTTCTGAAGTTCAAGAGTCCAGATCATCTGTTGATGTAGATTTAGATGGTCCGACGCTTTCACAAGTACTTGAAATCGACTGCTCTGAATCTTCTGAAATACATGAATCGAGATACCTGCCTGCTGGAAAAATAGAGGGCACAGGATCTTTCTTGATGTCTAGGAGTGGAATTCCTGTGTGCCATGATGGCCATGAATCAAAACACAACTACTTTGAGAAAACAGAAGGTGCAGAACTGTCATTGGCATCTGAACTTAGGTGTTCCGTCTTCCCTGAGGGCTATAAATTGACATCCACTGTAGTTGAAAAAATGGAGTTACAGAAGCCTCCTCTCCTTCTGGAAAGTGGGTTCTCCAAGTCTGCTGATGTTTGTGAATCAGTAAGCACGCCTACTGAAAAACTACAAGCCTCAGTGACTACTTCGACATCTGAAGGTGAGCTTTTCCTGTTGCCTGATAGTCATGAATTGAGACCTATCCCTGCTGAAAAAGTAGAGGTGCAAAAGTCGTCTTTGCCCTCTGAACTGAAATGCATTGCATCCCCTGATGGCCACGAGTTGAGATCTGCCTATGATGAAGAAATACAGGTGCAGGAGCCACCTCTGATACTGGAAAACAGATCTTCTGTTTCCTCTGATGGTCATGAGTTGACATCCACCCCTTTTGAAAAGGTTGAGGTAGAGGAGCCTTGTCAGATAACTGAAAATGAATACAGAATGGGGCTTGATGGGCTGGAGTTGACATCAACCCCTGCTGAAGAAACAGAGATGCAGGAACTTTATCAGGTGTCTGAAGAAAGATGTTCAGTGTCCATCGAGAGCCAGGAGTTGAGGTCTCCCCTGGTTGAAAAGACAGAAGTGCAAGAGCCTGCTCTGACATCTGAAAATGAATATGCTGTATCTTGGGAGGGTCAGGAGTTGAGATCTAGCTCTCCTGAAAAGGTAGAGATGCAGGAGGCTTCTGTAGTACCTGACAATGAATATGCTGTGTCTTCTGAAGATCATAAATTGCTATCTTCCCTTGCTGAAAAAACAGAGGTACAGGAGTGTTCTTTGCTGTCTGAAAATGAATATGCTGTATCCCCTGAGGGCCAGGAGATGCCAGCCAGCCCTGCTGAAAAAGAGGTGCTGGGGCCTTCTCTGACATCTGACACTGAATATACCATCTTCTCTGAAGGCCAAGGATTACAGTCTACGCTTGCTGAAAAAACAGTGGTGCAGGAGCCTTCACTAATGTCAGATAGTCAATATGCTGCATCCCCTGAAGGGCAGGAGTTGCTCCCTGCTTTTACTGAAAAATCAGAGGTGCAGGAGTGTTCTTTGCTGTCTGAAAATGAGTATGATGTATCCCCTGAAGGCCGCGATTTGAGATCCAGTCCTGTTGAAAAAGAAGAAATGGAGGAACATTCTGAAACATCTGAAAGTGAAAGTTCAATGTCCACTGATAGCCAGGAGTTGCAGTCTACTGTTGTTGAAAAAACAGAGGTGCAGGAGTTGTCTTTGATGTCTGAAGGTGAATGTGCCATGTCCCCTGAAGGTCAGGAGCTGCAGTCTAGCCCTACTGAAAAAGTAGAGGATAAGGAACCTTCTCTGACATATGAAAATGAACATGCTCTGTCCCCTGAAGAGTATGAATCAAGATTGACTCCTGCTGAGAAAACAGAGGATATGGATTCTTCTTTGACATCTGAAAATGACCATCTTTTGTCTTTCGAGAGCCAGGAGGTAAGATTCACTGCTGTTGAAAAAGCAGATGTGCGGGAGCTTTCTCCAACACCTGAAAATGAACGTGCAGCATCCCCTGATGACCAAGAGTTGAGAGTCCCCACTGTTGGAAAAGTAGGCGATCTCGAACCTTTGACGCTAAATGATAGAGCCTCCATGTCCCCTGATGATAGTGACTTGAAATCCATCCCAGCTGAAAAAATGGATGATGCAATGCCGCCTTTAATGCCTGAAAGTGGGTGCTCAATGTCCCCTGGTGGCTACAGTGTGAAATCTGGCCCTGGTGAAGAAACAGGTGATCTAGAGCCCTCTTTGATGTCTGAACGTAGACATTCCACATCCTCTTATCAGGAAGGCCATGAGCTGAAATCTCCCGTGGAGGAAGAGGGTCTAGAGTCCTCTTTGACTTCTGAACATAGACGATCTGTGTCCCCTGAGGGCCATGATCGGAAATCTATAGATGAAGAAATGGATGATCTGGAGCCCTCTTTGACATCTGAACATAGGCGCTCCACGTCCCCTGATGAGCATGAGTCAAGATCTAGCATTGGTGAAGAAGCAGAGTATCTGGAGCAGCCTTTGACAACAGAACGTAGATCCTCTGTGTCTTCTGATGAGCATGAGTCAAGGTCTACCACTGGGGAAGAGGTAGAGGATGCAGAACCCTCCTTGACAGCTGAACGAAGAGACTCCACATCTTCTGATGACCGTGAGTCGAGGTCTACCACTGGGGAGGATATGGAAGATGGGGAGCCCTCTTTGACAGCTGAACGCAGACACTCCACATCCTCCGATGACCGTGAGTCAAGGTCTACAACTGGTGAAGAAATAGAGGATTTGGAACCTTCTTTGACAGCTGAACATAGACGCTCCATGTCTCCTGATGGACGCGAGTCAAGGTCAACCACTGGTGAAGAAGCAGAAGACCGTGAGCTCTCTTTGACAGCTGAACGTAGACACTCCACATCCTCAGATGAACATGAGTCGAGGTCTACCACTGGTGAAGATGTGGAGGATATGGAACCCTCCTTGACAGCTGAACGAAGAGATTCCACGTCATCAGATGAGCATGAGTCAAGGTCTACCACTGGTGAAGAAGCAGAGGATATGGAACCCTCTTTGACAACTGAACATAGACATTCCACATCCCCTGATGGGCGTGAATCGAGGTCTACCACTGGTGAAGAAGTAGATGATGTGGAGCCCTCCTTGACAGCTGAACGAAGAGACTCCACATCATCAGATGAGCATGAGTCAAGGTCTTCCAGTGGTGAAGAGGGTGAGGATGTGGAGCCCTCTTTGGCAGATGAAGATAAACAGGATTCCATGCCTCTTGAGAGGTTGGAGGAACAGGACTCTTCCTTTATACCTGAGAGTAGGCGTTCTGAGTCTTCTGAACGTGAAAAATCTAGATCCAAATCTGTTGATAAGATATCTGACAAAGAGTCTTCACGAAGATCTATAAGCAGACGCTCAAAATCTCCTACTCACCAAAAGAGTCGATCCACATCTGTTGAGAAAACGGCAGACAAAGAGTCTTCACGGAGGTCTAGACGTAGACGCTCCAGGTCTGCTGCTCACCAGAAGAGTAGATCCACATCTGTTGAAAAAACAGCAGACAAAGAATCTTCACGGAGGTCTAGACGTAGACGCTCCAGGTCTGCTGCTCGCCAAAGGAGTCAATCAACATCAGTTGAAAAAGCAGCAGACAAAGAGTCTTCACGGAGGTCTAGACGTAGACGCTCCAGGTCCCCTGCTCACCAAAGGAGTCGATCCAAATCTGTTGAGAAAACAGCAGACAAAGAAACTTCGCGGAGGTCTAGAAGCAGACGCTCCAGGTCTTCTCAGCGCAGATCCCAGAGATATGATACAGAATCTCGCTCTAGACGGAATCGCTCCAGGTCAGTAACACGGAGAAGAGCATCAAGATCAAAATCTAATCGTCGCTCTCGGTCTAGCTCTTTGTCGCGTTCAAGGCACAGAAGGAGGAGTAGGTCAAGGTCAGCATCAAGAAGGCGGCGTTCTTTATCAAGAGACAGGCGTAAGAGATCTCAGAGAAATAGATCAAGATCCACTGACAGAAGAAGAAGAAGATCAGATTCAAGAGATCGTAGAATATCACTCAGATTACGGAGCAGAAGTCGAACACCTATTCGTCAAAGGCGATCAAGGTCAAGAGGAAGAAGACGGAGTTCTAGTAGGTCACCAATTCGACTACGGCGATCAAGATCTTCAGGGAGACGAAGATACAGCAGATCACCTGATCGTCGTAGGTCGAGGTCATCGGAATTTTCAAGCAGGTCACCTAAACGTCTTACAGACTTGGGTGAGTGATAATTTTATTTTCAGTAGTTCCATGGTTAGGTGATACTGTGTTAATTTACATAGTCTTGGTGCATTACTTTTAAGCAGTGACTTCCAGGAGGAACTGTTATGTTGAAACTGAACCAATGCTTACTGTTAGAGCTTTTATACAATGGTAGTATGTTCTGGTCTTGAGGAACACCATTCATTGTAATGGTTGGTAAAGGCCAAGTATTCTATAAGAAACGCAGGAGTTTATAGTTTTCCTGAGAACAAATTGGGCATGAAAGAACATTTGGAAGTAACCGCCAATTGGAGAGTTCTTAGCTCGGTCATCAGCTGTAATGCTTATCTGTTTCCATTACCGTGTCTTGCCTCTTTCCCATGGTAAGAATTTAATGGGAAGGGAGACTCGTTTCTGAAAATATTCCCAGTCCCAGCAGATTGGAAAATAAAAGAAAAAATCCAAATAAACTGCATCTTTCTCTGTGACTGGAGGAAGAGAGGCCTTGTAGTTTCTTGAGGTAGTAAGTGACATAAGGAGAAAGGAGGTTTTAATTTTGAGAGATGAGCTCTTGTACAGTGTGTGAGGAAGCCTCCTTTTGTGGACCTCAGGTCCTGATCCTTTTAGTCTTGTATCATAAAGTTACCATGGGAGCCCCTCTACCAGTGAAGTACTTTTGTACAGAACATGAGAATTAATGAGCATCCTTGAATCTGCCTTCATGGTTTGATTATGCAGCAAGTCTGTATTTATATACTTTTATTGCTTAAGAAGTAAAGGAATGTTGTCCTTCTAGGACTTTTGTAAAGCTATATGCTTGCAGAGATAGTGGTAACTCATTTATTTGCAAATTGACAAATCAAATAAAGTGTACTTTATTTTCATCCCCTATTTCTGTGATAGGGCCACGTGTGCTTTTTTCCTTAGTAAAGCAAAATACTGTTTTATTAACAGTTTTGCTTGTAATTGTATTTTATGCATGTGCACATTTTATTCAGTGCTTATAGTTCTCTTTTGGTTAGTTGTAAGTAGATTTCAGGCTCCATACTAGGGGACTTGAGGGGACTTCCTCAAGACCTTTGAATGCTTTTCAGAGATAGCTAGAAGTAGATTTTGGAATTTATGCTGTGTAGAAATGACCGAGTATTTCCACTACTAGAATGAATTGGGGAAGTAAAATAGGCATCAGAAGTTCTGGGGTTTGGAAGATTTTGAGTGCTGTAATTTGGACTCCCATGCTTCGTGTTAAATTTGCCGTTCCACTTGTCTGTTGGGTACACCAAATTTAAAAAAGTCCAGAGCAACTAAGTACAATTTTAGTTATTTGCACAAAACATTAAAATGCACAGTGTGGGTAAAATCTCGTGTTTTGTCTTTGTACTTTGTTTAGTCTGGCAGAAATGCTTATTTGTTATTAAAACAAGAATCTGTAAAAATAATAATTTTTTCTCTTAAAAAAAAATAAATTGTTTTTTTAGACAAGGCCCAGCTACTTGAAATAGCCAAAGCTAACGCAGCCGCCATGTGTGCTAAGTCTGGTGTTCCCTTACCACCAAGCCTGATGCCTTTGTTATCTCAAAAGAAAGACGACAAAGCCAATCAGAAGTCATCAAGAGATACACTAAAGGAGCTCACTGAGGTAAGGGAGAACAACAGTATCAAACCTGAAAATAAGCAAATTTTTTTTTATGACTTCTAGGCAAGCTGGAATTCTGTGTGCTTTGTTTGCATGTGAGCTGGCATGTGATTTGAGCCCTTATCCTCCACAGTTTTTTAAGTCATTAAAACAGGCATTTTAATTCCATTGAAATACATGAAATCCAGTTCTTTTGTTTTATTTTGATTCTGTTGTAGTTTTGTACAAATTGGTAGTTTTCCTTGTAGTCCTGTTAATAAAAAACAAAGCTTTCACTTTTAGTTTTTGGTTCTGGTGGTTCTAGTTACTTTTGTTAGTGAATTTCACATTGTTAAATGTTACCTCTGGGTTAAAAATCCTAGTGCCCACTTCACATAGTTCTGTATATTAATTTTAGACAATTGTTGCAATTCTGTCCTGTTGCAGGTCAAGTCTGGAAATTGGATGGTTTTGTTCTGATTGTGGGGAAAAAATTGCTACTTGTCCTTTTACTGTAGTAGTGTCACCTTTTTCAATTTGCTGATTTCCCCTCTGGTTTTTTTCCCCAGAAACTAGAGAAACTTTGGAGTGGTGGGGGGAGAAAGTGCTTTTGGGTTGGGTGGTTTTTTTGTTTGTTTGTTTTAAATTGCATCATTAGTGTGACAGTTCTGAAATACCTGTCTGTGGAAATAGCATCTGAAATTAAGCAATATCAAATTGCTGAAAAGTAATCTCTTCGTTGTGTGTGGGCTAGTGGAAGCAGAAGTACTTGTTAGTAAAAAAGCTGAGATTGTGGAGATACACGGTGCAGGCATCTTAAGTGGTTATTTATGTAACCTGACCAAGATCCAGTGTAGCTAGTGCTAATCTGGAAGCCTAAAATCTGCCCCTTCCGTGTGCTTTCCAACTGTAGGAATCTTTTGGATGATGTTCCTGTTCTGTTGAATCAAAATGGGCCACAGAAGCGGTCCAGGCCATCGTCATATGGTAGTGTGCCCAAATGGAGAACCCTTCCAGAACCTGTCCAGCTTATTGCAAAGCTAGCTGTGTTGTCTTTCCTCTCTGCAATGTAACCTGCAAACTGGACAAACTGCTTCCAATTAGTTGGGAGCAAACTAATTAATATAGATAATGCATTTTGTTGGTTAGCTTTCCAAATAGTGCAGGCTTTTCCTGTTGCCTAAAGAATGTGCTTCAGTCATTGCTTGGAGGCGTCTTAGCACAGGAGAGTGCAGGAATCTTTTTTACAAGGACTGATGAGAACAGTACTATCAGTGTGTTGTGATTTTTAGTGGTGGAGCTGCCTGTTTGCTCCTTATATGCCAACAATCAGGTCATCAAACAGATGTGACTTACCATGGTATGAACTTGAATCAAATCAGATGATGGCTTTGCTTTGCTGGTATTATTTCCTCAAATGCTATGTCCTCAAATTCTTGTAAGTATACTTTTCATGAATGGGGGATATAATAGAAGCGTAATACTAGACTATAATGTTCTCAAATGCATTTTGGACTAAGTTATAGTTGCTACTGGTAAACACTCAATTCAGATAACCATGATCAGTGAACAGTTTTTTATCATAAAATTCTAGCCTCTCTAGAATGTCTTCTTGTCTCTTTTTTTTTTTTTTTTTTTTTTTTTTTTTTTTTTTTTTTTTCTTCTTTTTCTTTCTGTCCCCGGAGGCTCTCTTCTCATTTGACCGCAGTATCCGCATAGCAGCTATATGTTTTATATTCAACTTCTGTTGAATATAAAATGGGGATGTCTGGCATACCTGTCCAACATCAAAACATTTCAGAAGAAATCTGAGATCTTTTGGCGCCATTGCTTCTGAGTAGGTCCCTGCACTATCAGTGGAACTTAGAATTAGTAAATATTAATAGGTTTTCCTGTGTAGTAGTTTTGTGAGTTATAATGAAGTTTCTGTCAGATTGCAATATGCTGGTTATGTCGGATACCAAACAACCGGTGAGTTCCTACTCTGGAATGTTTGCAGCCTTAAACACACATTCTGCAACTAGCGATGTTATCAGATTTTACAGTATACTGCTGAAATCTTATGTCTGAAATTATTTGCTGCAGGAGTGCCTTGCAGACCTAGGTAGGTGTTTGATAATGTGTGTAAAATGTCAAAATTACATTGATGATATTGCTGAAAGATTTTCCCAGTTTATGCCTCCTGCTTTAGGAAAGAAAACCACCTTTTTGTAAAAATGTTCTTTCGTATATTTTGGTTGAAAGTCCAGGTTTATTCAGAGCTGTCATATTCCTCTTTTTTGTTTTTCTTTTTAGAAATGCAAGAAGATTGCTCAAAGCACAGATGATGTGATAGTGAACAAACCTCATGTTTCTGATGAAGAGGAGGAAGAACGCCCTTTCTATAATCATCCTTTTAAGCTCAGTGAACCCAAACCTATTTTTTTCAATTTAAGTGTGAGTACTTCTTTAATTTTAAATATTTTAAATTGTGGTTATTTTTGAATAATGCAAGTAATTTTACAGAAATTAAGCAGGGATTGATAATCTTGGTGAAACTGCACTGGGATGTTGTTAAAAAGTGCTCTTGCTACAATAAAAAACTGACCTGCAGTCTATGAAATTGTGGTAGTTCCCATAACAGGATTGAAACTGTTTTTTTTTTTTATTAATGTCTTTGCAGCTTTTAAAGCTTAAATAACATAAAGAAGATTGGTTTTACTTTACATTTTCATTGCAAAAATATCAGTATGAATTTGCAAACAGCATTGGAATTGGAAAATGCTTTTGGAACAGCATTGTTTTTCTTTAAAAGACAAAAAAACCCCAGCAAAATTCTGAAATCATTTTGAGGTGTTGTAAATAAGATGATGCCATCAGCTTTGTGCAGACTCCAGATCTTGTATGTTTGCTTCTTCAGCAGATCTCAAGTGTTCACTAAAGGAGAAAAACGTTATGTTAGTTTTGAGATTAGCCGCTGTAGAAGCAAATGCTGTGTTAAGAATGAGGATCACTGGTGTTGCCTGTTACTAAGATGGTCTAAATGTCCCATTAAAACCCCTCCTTGGGGGAACTGCTTTTGACTCTGTCAGAGCTTGTGTTGACGCTTTCTGGGTGTGAGCATGTTGGAAGGAATACAGCAAGGGGGCATTTCTTTAAATGCATCTGGGATTTGTATGCTTTAAAGTGTGGATTAGTTCCTGGGTTTGGGTTTTTGGTTTTTTTTACAGTTGTATCTTTGGGGTTTTTTTGTGCCCATGAAAGTCTGCTCTGATTTTGCAGGGTATAAAGTACTATAGAATTATTAATATGCTAAGTGAAAATATAAATAGCATTTATATTTTTATGTACAAATATAAATACAGCTTGTGGCGTACATAAAATAAGCAGTAATACATATTTACATAAGATGTAAGGTAGAAATAGATTTAGACTTTGTATTGTACCATTAGAAAGTGGTACGATGAAACTCAAGAAATCCTGGGGTTCTTACAGGCTCCAAAGAGGAATTCTTTAGTGGTTATGGGCTTCTCTGACTGTTTTCCTCAGTTTTGACCCTTCTAGTACGATTCTTTCCATTCTTTCCGGATTCTAGTCTTACTACTGTTTCCCATCCTTGTTCCTTTGATAGTAGGAGTTTACCCAACATTGTGAGCTGTGTGAGCGCTGTTTGCCTCTTAGCAACCTGTAGAAGAGATTTCTGCGGACTCAATATGTTAGCAATGCTTTCTAAGGAGAACAAGCTCATAGACTTAATTTACTTTGAGATTCATGCCGCTATTAAAAAATAATGAAAAACTAGAAAACAAAGTGTTGAAAACTGCTTTCTCTATGTATCATAATGTAGAGCTTTTTATCATCACATGGGTATCTCAGCTAATGTTTTTTGCTGCCCAGGATTTTTATTTTGGAGCTTTCCGTTAAAAAAAGCATGTGTGATGGATTTAAGATTGTTCTTTTTATGATGGGGTGGAGGGAAAGCAGGGAAGTTAACTGTGAGAATGAGGTTTTGCATATTTTTGGCTGCTGAAGGTGATTTAAGCTATTTTAGCTTCTAGCTGTTTTATCTTCTCTTACGCTACAGTTGTTGCTCACTTGTGTGTTTTTAGGGCTGTGCTAAAATGTTATAAAGGCTTTCAATTTGATGTTAGTAGGAAGAATGACTGTTTTATGAAAACTTAATCCCAAATATATGCAATAAAATATTTCTCAAAGACGTGTGAATATTGTGTTTTTAATTTTTAACTTTTTCTGATTTTATTTCTCTAAGACTCCCAGCATAAAACCAGCACCACCACCGCAACCAAAAAATCAGGTCAGCTTGTCAAAGGAATTTCCTGTTTCATCTGGGTCTCAACATAGGAAAAAAGAAGCAGATAGTGTCTATGGAGAATGGGTTCCAGTTGAAAAAGGCAAAGAAGACAGCAAGGATGATGTTTTCCCCAAACCATCCATTGAGGTAAGGAAGGGAAGGAAAGCGTATCATATAAGAAAACCAAAACCGTTACCTGGTCAGTCTGGTATCAAATTGCAGTCTGTGAAAAAAAAATGCTTACATAGGTAGTATCTAACACTTTAATAAGCTAATTATCTGAACTGCTGTGGGCTTCCAATTTGGTTGCTGTGTCACGTGGGCAGTGATGAAAGCAACCTGTACCTATACTGTGTGCTTTTGTCAACTGGTGACTTCTTTGTTTCAATAGAATTTAAGCTTTTGCTTGAAGATGAAAAGCAAGTTTCTTGTCCAGTTTCCTGATTAATACCCTAAGTTGAGACTTTAATAATAATGAATTTAATAATAATTAAAATTGTCCTACCAATGTTAGAGCAATAACATTCCATTGAAATGTAATCCATTAAAAATAGATTTGAAAGTAGTTTCTCAAACTGCTGCTTCATCTGGATGTATCTAATAATTTTTTGGCTTTACAGTCACATTTTCTCACCTAGTTGTCTTCCATGTGGCCTTCTAAAGGAGAATCTAATTGTATGTATAATAAACTTTAAAAATGTCTTCAAAAGGATATTTTGTGGGATTTTTGTAATTAAGTAAATTAAATATTTAAAACAGACGTTAGTTTTTCCAAGTTGATGTTACCTCACTCCATCTGAAAACTTGTTCTCATACCTTTCAAAGCAAATAAACAAAAAAGCTTTGGCATCAATTTCTGATGAAAGAATCTTTCCACTTGGTGCTTTTTGTTTTTCAAGAACTTTCTAAGATTGTACAATTCACTTCCTGAAGCACAGAAGGTATTTTCTTCTGTCTTTTACACCACCAAAAGCACAGTGAATATAACTCATTCAACAGACATTTTGAGAGTGACAGTCAGGTACCCAATTCGTTGTTCCTTCAGTGTAGATGGTAACTGCTGTTTGGTCTTTGTCATGAACCACTAATAAGACAAACATTCTAAAATGCTTGTGCAAAATGTCATTCCCAGTTACTAGCGTACATGTAAAAAGTCCAGAGCATAGAAATACTGTATACCAACATTTGGCTGTGTTTTTACCAGGTGGTAAAAAGTTTTGTCCTTCAAATGGTTAATGATATGCTCATAGTTCAGGTGAGCTCTGTAGATGTCTGCATCCAGGTTGCCAATGACGCTAGGCTTGTGTCTTTGACAAATTTGGGTTAGTTAAGCACTGATGGTTTGTGTATTGTGTGGAAGAGGCCTTATAAATTGACATTGGAGTAAATATATTAAACATAACTTTCTTTCCTTTCTGTCACATGTATCTTTATAAATGCTTGTAACAATGTTGTCTGTTTTTATATTTTGTAAATAAATACTTTTATTTGCATTTACCTTAACTTGGTTTGTGTTAAGGGTGATTTCAAGGGTCATTAGCTGACAGCAGAGCGTACCATCCCCTTGGGTTTGGCAATCCTTAATTTTGAAATACAGGAATACTCTTGTAGTAGCAGAATCCACGTATGTTTCTTCAGGGAGTCTGAAAGGTAACAGAGTGCTTCTCTGCTTAATTTTTTAAATGCTTATGAGGACTCTTTGTGGATGAAATGGCTTCCTTGGAGCAAAATAAACCAGATAAGTTCCCGTGCTGTTGGACTAGAGTAGTGGGGGACTGTGCTTGGATCCTCAGGAAGTTTGACATATAATTTACCTCCAGTCATCGTTGCTTATTTTGAAATCCGATTGTGACAATTCTGGTGCAAGTCTATATTGACATTAAAAAAATACGTAATTGGTTTTATTGTTATGTTTTTATTCAAGTCACAGAATTAGTTACGGGAATAAGCAGTCTGAAATGGCTGTGATATTATGAATTGTTTTAATAAAACATTATGGTCTTAATATAGTAGTTTGTGGTAGTAGGAGGTGGAGGGAGAAGTCTTGAGTAACCTGAAGTATTAGCATGTCTCTAGGAGCCAGAGAAACCTGTGAGAAAGAAGCTATATTTGAAAGTCCGAAAGTATGGAGTTGAAGTGTTGTATTTAAGTTTGGAGTATACACAGGTGACTATTATGCAGAGAAGCTATCGTGATCTAAAAATGTAGTAAATGGATTTAGTGTATCAGTGGACCTACGTAGTATGTCAAAAATGCCTTCTTTTTATTGTCAGCCTCTTCTTGCTTCAATATTTGTGATTTGTGTCTGTGGGGAAGATGTTATTAAAAGTCAGGATTAGAAGGGCAGAACTCTTAAGGAGAATAGCATGCTGAACTTGAAACTGTTTTACTTGACTCAATAATAACAACTTTTCATACTTCAAGCAGAGATTATTTTTTTTTCAAGATCCAAAGCTGCCATCGAGTGTCTTGACATAATACAAAGCCATGATGGTCTCCAAAATGGTGACTGACTATGTGGGGAAAGTGTATGGGAATTCTAAGTAACCAGGGTATCTACTAATAGGCCCCAGTCCGGTAAAGCACTAAAGTACACATGTGTGTTTAAGTATGTGAGTGGTCCCAATGTGGTTTCAGTGGACTGCTTGCATGCCTATGTGTATTGCTGGATTGAAGCTTTTGGTGAGTAGAATAACTTTTATTTATCTCCTGAACCAGTCACAAACAAAACATTGAATAATTATTTTAACTATATAAGCAGAACTTATTAACACAAGAAAGTGTGTATTTTAAATAGGTGTTCTTTTACATATGACTGTCATGTTAGGTGATTGTTAGAAAATATTTTAATTTTTCTTGTGCCTCATTTATGATCTGTGTTGTCAGCTGGGACAAATAAACACTGAAGTCAGTTTCATAGATATATAGGACTTCTGGGATTGTAAGTCTGTCTTGGTCAGTGCCAGCTAGTTCAGTAATGGTGCTCCCAAAGGAAATACTTTTTGTCCTAAACAGTTTAAACAAAATAAATAAAAAATCAAGCCCCATCTTAAAATAAGATTTAATAGCCAGAGGACAAAAATAATACTCTGTTCTATGCAATTGTAGACATTTGTGTCTGTCTCTTACTGTTTTTCAATATTTACTGAATTATTGACCTGGGTCCTATGACAGGGATTTTGTGGATTAACTGTATTTTTTTTGTTCAGCGGGTGCAATTTTAAATTAGTTTCAGTTTCTTCTGCTGACCCTTTATTCTAGTGTAATGTGTGAAAGGCTGTTATTGAGATAGTGACTAATAAAAGATACAAGTCTTCAGTAAAACAAATTAAAAAAAAAGAAACCATCACTTCCTTTATGTCTATATGCCACCTGCTGTTTTGATTATTTGGTTTCTTCTGTGCTTCAGACAGTTCCTCCCTTTCAGTCTCCTTCACATGTTCACATCTCCAAAGAAAATTCACTTGTTTCTGAGCACTGTTCTTTTTCTCCTTTCAAAATAGAATGACCCATAAAATGCACATCATCTGAAGAACAAAGGCACAAGTAATTTTACAAAAGAGCTGTATACTAGCCTTAATTTGTATGTCTTTATATCGTCAAATGTTTTGGATTTCTCTCGATTGCTTTGCATAGAGGGTAGATGTTTGCATTGAGCTGCTTAATTTGCTCCGTATTTCTACCCAAATGATTCTCATCAGTATGTGAGAAATAGTTTCAAATTTATTTTTCTTTAAATTTTATTCTACTTCAGCAGCACAGATCTAAATAATCCTTTCCAAAACAGTTAACTTTATGAGCTACCAGTCTGCTTTTACTTCTATGTAAGCCTGTTTCAGGCTGAAGATTAAGATGTAAAACACTAAAGCCAAGTTCATGGAATACATGGGATTCTTGCTGTAATTTTTTATACATTTAACATGAAGTTTTACTGTGACATAATAGTAGGGTGCTCATGTGAGCAGCTTTGTATGAAGGCTTTTTTTATTAATTCTTGGGTAAATTACATTTAATTCTGTTGGTTAATAAGATTCCATTGAACAATATTATGCTTCTCTATTTAAGTATTATACACCAGAACTTGTTGTGACCAGAATAGTTCTCTGAAAAGAATTCTTTTGGTATTTTGTATGTACAGGTAATACTAAATTATCAGGGTGTTATAATTTAACTTTATATTTTGTATTTGTTTAGGAAAGCCCATATTGTATATACTTAACAGGTAGTCCCAGGATTTTTTTCATGTTGCCTATTTATATCTCAAACCAACTATTCAATATGTAAGACGACTTTGTAGTATTTGTAGTCTATTGCATTTATTCTACAACAGCTTTTTCCACATTTGTGGTCTGAAGTATTTTTAAAAATAATCTTTTTCTTCCTAGGGCGTGGACATAACTACAGCTATGAATGATCGAGCAGTGGCTCAGAAAAGGCTTAATGAAAACACATTTGATTTAGAGGCCATGTGCATGTTAAATCGTGCACAGGAACAGGTATGTTGCACTTTTTCATCAGTGTTTTGATGAACTTAAAGAAAATAAATGTTTATCCTTCATACAGCTGATTTTTCCTTACGTATTTAAGTACAGATTTTTGGAAGCCAGGTTTATGGGCACGTGTTTAAAAATTCTGCCTGTATTTTCCCCTTCATAACACTGATTTTGAGAATAAGCAAACTGTGACCCATGACCTTGCTAGACTGAGCACAGGTTTTAGGATTAAAATACAAAGATGGTCAGCTTTTTGGAGTGCTTACAAATGAATGTTACTGAACACAGCACTAAACATAAGGGAGGAATCATCATGAAAATTACCGAGAAGCTACAGATAATTGCAAAGGAAAAATGTGCAAATTCATATTTTTGGTCTTACATTTGATTTATATTTTTTAGATTGACGCCTGGGCTCAATCAAACTCCATACCTGGCCAGTTCACAGGAAGTACTGGAGCACAGATACTGTCCTCAGATGAGCTGACCAACAGTGGTCCCCAAGCATGGATTAGAAAGGTAGAAGTTATGCACACATACTTGTCTAACTATCACACTTTAAATAGCGATGGAAGTATTGGAAAATGCAAAAAATGTGCCTTAAAAATTTATGGTAATGCATGTGTCAAATACAACAGGTTGAGTTAAATGATTGTCTTTAATCAATTTAGATACTTGCTGCTGCTGTGTCGATTTTGTTGTGCATTAAGGTGTTGTTCATGACATAGAGTACTTCAATAAGGTGTGCGTCTGGTATTTGAGTCAGATTGGCTCATATATACTGTTATCTTACACTGAAATGCCATTCATGATACTGGTATGGTAGCAGTGGTAGGTCCATCACTACTTTTACAGGATTGGGACAGACCAGACAAGGTTTGATCCTGATGTTGTTGAAGTGATGTTTTGGCATCAACTTCAGTGAACCAAGTCCCAAACAGCCATTTTGTTTGACTTGGTTCTGTCTGATTGCTACTTTGCCTTTATTTGTGTCACTAGTGCTTTCTGGGAGCCAAAGATTTGAAGTATTAAACCAGGAGTTGCAGTTGGGTTAATAAGTTTAATGTCATCCTACAGTGAAATAGTTACCTCTTACTGCAGAGTAATACTGAATTTTTTTTGGGGGTGTGGTGCGTCATACATACATGTGTTTTATAAGTTTAATAATTCATGCTTCATCTTTGAAAATGAATACTGAAATCTTTCAAGAAGTAGAACTGAGGAATTCAAGCAATATCCACCTTTCAGGCAAAAAGAATAAGGAGTTATGGCGGTCAGTCTTGCAAGTAATGTAGCTGAGTTTGTTGTTCCAGAACACAGTGTTAAGACAACCCTCAAAACTGGTAGGTTAGATTTGAGGCTTAGCTAGAATTTTCCATAAAACTTGGTATAAACTGAACACAGAAGTCTGGAATTACAACATCCTAAAATTAGAAATATTTTTGCCAAGATTCACTAACTTGTTTTTCCACTTTATATAGCCAAGCAATACAGAGAGCCAGGCAACACAGAGATCCAAGTTACTTGCTAGATGGGAATCCTTTGGGCTCTTCTCAGTATTAATACAGAGTGTAGATGATAAAGTTTTACTTCAACAATTATTAACTTTTGAGGTTGTAACAAAATGTTGGCTTTGATGATTGTCCCTGGCGGAGGAACTTAGAAATATAAAGCACTCAGCAGGGGATGTATTGGTGAGAAAAGGAGAGCTTTTCTATCACGAGGCTTGTGAAAGAAAGAGATCGGGAAGCCTAGGAGAGGGTTCTCCGTTTCTGCACCTTGAGCGTGTCTCTGATCATCTCTTTCCCAAGCCTCCTCTTCTCATCCCGTTTTCATTCCTCGAGGTTCTGTGCTTTACAGTGCCTTACAGTGACCAGAGTGTCAACTATAAAAAATTCAGTGGAGAAGGCAAGTGTGTTTTCCCTCGTTTTTTTAACTTCACTCTGTGATCTGCTTAAAAAAAAAACAACAAAAAAACAACCAACCAAGCAAAACAAAATAAAACAAACAAAATGCTTTATAGGGAGAAAATGAGAGAAGAGTCTGGTATCTGGCTTGTGAGCATGACTACTGTGAGGAGCAGAAGCATATTGGAACGTTTGTTGAATCTAGAAATTGGAGCCGACAGAAGCACTTCTGTCCATCTCATAGCTGTAAAAATGTAGTGGTTTGCAGTAGTAGGCGTCCTCCCTAGCAAGCATCACGTGGTTTGTCAGAAAGGAGGCTGCTACTGGAAATAAGAAGAGTTGTTGGGTGAAGAAGATGAGGACGCGGTCCTCTTTCCTGCTCTGGCATTCCTCAGCTTGACTTCTTTTGCTCTTTCCAGGTTCCGTATTCGCACGCACATTGCCATCAAACTCATGAGGTGATAAGTAGTTACAGTCATGTGCCCTCTACAAAATGCATTAGGGGCTACGCAAGACTCGTCCTGGTTCTTTTAGGAATGGTGGGGCGTGTGAAAACCTTCACAAAACTTAGGTTCGATGAACTTAATGTGGAGTCACATCCTGTGGTTAGAGAATGATTCCACAGAAAAAAGTGAAGTAGGGATAATGGGTTATGAATGCATGTTATCTTTCTCAGTGACATCAATGCAAACCAACCATGAAATGCAAAGTACAGGTTGTATTTTACTTAGGCGCTTGAAGTCATGTAACTTCGTTCCTGTTAATTATGCAATGTAACACTGAGAAGTCAGACTTGTACTCCCTTTTTCTTGTCCTAAGAAAATGCATTTTAACATCAAAAAAACCCCCTAGTGTCTGTAAATTTTTCGTCTGCTAGTAGGGCTGTGGAGTTTCTTGGGGTATGTTGTGTGTGTAAATTAATGCATGTTTCTGACTGAAGATGTTGTTTACTGAAGCCATTTTGCTTGGGAGATTGCCACAAGCAGTTGCCGTAAGAGGACTTGTGGACGTGCACTGTTCAGCAGAAACAGAGCCCATGTCAGCTAATTATTTGAGTATCATTAAACAAAGAATCAGAACATTTACAGATACTGTGCTTGAGAGAGATAATCACAAAACTAGGTAGATGTCACAAAACAGAAGAGTGGTATCAGGAGGGGAGAAAAATTAAAAGTACTTGGGGAACTTGTTTGATAAGCGCTGTCTTCACTTTGCATTTCTTGGATTTCAGCTTTTTTTTGTACTTCAAAAAGATTCTGGAGAGGTAATATGTACTCAAACCAAAACATGCCTGCAATTTCAATTTTATCTTAATAAAGTTTTGAGAGAATTAGTTACTGAAGTGGTTAACGTTGGCATACTTGAATGATCGACATACGAATTAGAAATACGGTTTGTTTTTTTTAAGTAATGTGCTAATTCATGATGTTCATGCATAGGGTTCTGAGCAGTATTCATAAAGGAATCATATGTTTTTAGGTTTCTTGTATCATTGAAACAGATTTATGAACGATACTACCTTTTGAAAAGTGGTTTCTGTTTCAGTTTATCATCATTGGTGCAATCAGTTCACAAATATGACTTTAGTTGTTCTGGAGGTTGCTGCTTTTTTTTTTTTTTTTTTTTTTTTTTCTTTTTGCTTACAAGTACACTGTGCTGCTGAATAAATGTCAAATCGGAGGAAGCGGTCAAATTTTTTTTTTTCCAAGCAAATTCTGTTGAGGTCTACTTACTCAGACTTTCCCAGACTCACCACTTTTTTCTAGATTTATCAGCTTAATTCTCCAAAACAAGATTTCTGCAACATTTTACGCACAGAGGGTAATACTTAGGATCTCTTTCGTTCAGTTGTGCTAAAGCATGACACACAGTTTCACTATGGCCGTTTGAGTGCTCTGCATTGTGTAGCAAGTTCTGGAAAGTTCCTTCCATTCTTCCACAGTTACAGCAGATGAGTGAAACTCACACTAATGATGGAGGTAAAACTTAAGTCTTGTGATTGTCACTTGCACAAGAACTGCTGACCTTCTAACAAGACCACTTATCAAAATACTTGTATTCCTATTGCCTTATATGACACAATGAGCTTTCCTTGGAAATGAAGGCCACAGGGCAAGGCAAATCAACTGTATGTTAATTATATTGGACTTGTCTCCCTGTTTAGTCCTCAGATTTTTTTTTCCAGCTATCCTTGGCTTGCTTTCTACTGATCGTATGCAAAAGCTGTGAACAGAAATCCCGAAGCTGATGGTGAGCATAGTTTTTGTAAGGCGTTTGGTGGGATTCTTCAGAAAGGTATTCTTCCTCTTGTGTTGAGGAAGGAATGTGGCTGCTACTAAAAGTGCCAGTTTATTTAATGGAAAATTCAGCTACTTTGCAAAAGTTTTGCCAAAGATAGATGCTTGTTCCTGGTACTTGATTCAGAGAAATTCTTCAGAGTTAGTCTTAAAGTAATCTTTAAGACAGACCGTTGTGCTATAGCTGAAATGGTCCACCTAGTGCCTTTAAGGCTTTCCTGTCTTTTGCTTAATAAATTATTGCTCAAAAGAAGTAAACCTTCCTTATGACAGAACTTATGTTTTAGTGCCATGTCAGCGTTGTAATAAGGAATGGGTATTTTCAGAGAACAGAAATTGTTGATGTATTTTAAGATCTCTCAAATAATTGTATTTTGGATGTTGCAGGTGCTGTTTTATAGACTGTTCATTTCAATGCTGTATGCTCTCCTTTTTCCAAAGACAGCTATTGCAATTAAACGACAGTGACTGTCCAACTTGTTTTGTGTTTCAGAAAAAAAACTGTAAAATCACCTTTCAGGTGTGATTATTTTTTTTTTTTTTTTTTGCGTGTTTGCTTGTTTAAGCCCTTAAGTGCTAATTCAGGTATTCATGTCCCCCAAAATTTGTTGCCCTAATATAGCTTTAAAAGAGGAATAGTTTTAATTAAAATAACTAAAAAAACCCACCTTCTTAAGGGATCAGGTTTTACTCTGTGGCCTTCTTTTTAAAGAAAAAATGTTGAAACAAGAATGTGGCTTATTAGTTGTCTCCATCTGCTGGCAGAATGGAAGCATGTTTTATTTGGCTGACCTTTAATGGAATTTAGAGATCAAAAGATGAGAAAATGGTACTAAATTTTCATGCAGACTTACTCAAATTGAGATCAGTGAATGAAAGAGAATAATAATTTTGTAAATAATTAGTTAATTCCAACAACAGTAGCCAGATACTTAGAAACCTGGGGCTTTATTGTGTTACATACTCTTCAATTAGATATCCTTCTTATGGGCCAGATCTGCAAGGGTACGTAGCTTAATAGTTTTGTGAGGCTTGGCCTTTTATGATTTTTAAAACTGAAAAGAAACGTGTATCTTGCTTCCCTGCTTTTGTTAAGGTTTGTACTATTTTTACGTTTTCAAATGTAATTACAAACAGAGCACTAGTTTTTACCCATACTCTATTAAATCATGGGCTGAGTGAAGTTAGTTAGAGAATATGATTGTATAGGTGACATTAGACATTTATATTCAGTTTATTATTTAAAAAAAAAAAAAAACAACTGAAGGAAGAACTTTTTTTCTGCTGAAGGCCTTCTTTGCTCTTCAGTAAACTGAGTCAAAGTAGACTTCTCCTGGCTCCTTTCATATTGGTACCAGAATTACTTCATTTAGCCTTTTAGTGTAATGCACAAGTACAGCTATTCTGTAATGAAACAAAACTTTCATTTCTAATTCCTTGTTGTCTTCGTTCTGTTGTACGTGTTTAAGAGTCAGCATAGTGTAAAAAAATTTCTACTAAAGGTATCAGATAGGATTCTGAGTTCTGACATTAGAAGAAGTATTTTTAATAAACTGCACTTTGGAATTCAGAGCTCTCTTCATTTCCAGTATTTGGAATTTGTTTAGGCTCTGGTGATTCCTATGTAGGAACCTGAGGGCTTTGGTTTTTAGCTACAAACAGCAATATTCTGATTCTGTACTCTCCTTTCTACACAACTCCTAACCCCTGAATTAGTACATTTACAGGTGTGATGAGAAAGCTGTGTAACATTAAAATGACCTCATCAAGAAATTGCGCTCTATCATTTGTGAACTGAATACACGCTGGTGATAATGAAACAGATGTTTACATTGAAAATTCTATCATTGCAAAGCAGGTGCAAAAGAGGAATCGGAACCCAGGGTGACATTGACTGGGGTTTGTATCATTCTCGGCATGGTTGCCCTTTTCTTATGAGAGGTTCCTGGAAAAGAGAGGGGAGGATGAAAATGGAAGTAAGTAAAAGCCATTCTAGGTGTATAGATTGAGGCAGTTCATATCAAAGAAACTAATTGTCTCTGTGTACACACACACACTGCATGGTCTGCACCAGTCAGAAAAAAAGTTGAACTGGAGAGGTGCACTTGGCCTCTCTACTCTTCCATCAGAGCACTTTGTTATTAAATGCAGCATCCAGTTGCATGATTGATAGGTATTTACTGTCTAATAGGTAAATATTTGGAGAAGTCCTGCCACAATCTTAAGCAATTTTTTTTTTTTTTAAATTTTTTAACACCATGTATAGCGGGGATTACACACACGTATCATTAGTGTGTGTCAGTTGCCTATTTGAAATCCCCTTAAAAAATAGTCTCTGCAAAAGTAAGACTCTCATTTTGTTTACATACAAATCAAAACCAAGGACCTAACAGTCCTTTGTCCAAATCTGGGAAACACTTACTTTTGCAAGCACAACTCCAAGGGGGGAAAAAAAAAAATTAAAAAAAAATTGTTCGATTAATTTGCTTTGATAGTAAGTAAAATTTTCACAAAAATACTAGGCATTGTATCATCTAAACTACTATGCGAAATAACTGATGGACTTATCAGTGCCAGTGTGTAAACTTGTATATTTTAAGGCAAGCAATTTTTTGCTGTGATGGAAATGATTGACTTACTTACTTGGGTCAGTGGGGGGGGCAGAAGAGAGATGATAGTTCACAGAATAACCTGTGAACTTTCACCCCTCTATATGGAAACTTGTTTCAGGGTCAAATCCTTGTAGCTGCCTTCTTGCCACGGTCAATGCCAGCCCTACTATTCACAACACTGCGGCCATCGAGGCCTAGGTACGTAAACATTTAAGGAGTTTTTAAAGTTCTTTACATCAAAACAGATTTTTAAAATTTCTGTTTATAAGCTTTCACCATTTAACAACTATTATGTTAATGATGATTTGAAAGAATGTGGAGACTACTGCTGCTAAACTGTGTGGCTAAGCGCCTTTTTTTCCTTTAAAAAAAAGAAAAGAAAAACCTGTATGTTTCATGTGTATTTTCAGAGTAGAACTTGAATGTGCAACTGCTGTATAATAAAATGGGGAAACTTTTTTTTATATATATTTAAAATACGCCTAAACACTATGTGAATGTCATTACTAAATGTGCTTGTATTTTGTTCAATAACTAGGTACACTTGGCACACATGTTGCCAGTTAAACAGTTAACACTGCCTCCTTTCACAAGATGAGAAGAGATGCATTGGAACCAAAGTAGCGTGTTTATAAATGGACGGTTATCATTTTATTAAATACATATGTCTGAAATGGGTCTCTTGCCACTTTTGGATTGCATTAGAATTTTCTTAAGTTGTTCTTTTTTGAAAATATTGATTTGTGTCTCGTGTGTCTGCGTGAATTCTGGTTTATACAAGATGTTAATGTATATAAAGCTAAGGTGTATTTTTTTTGAATTGAGTCTGTGAAAGGTTGTTAGAAACATTTTTTTGGAAGCTCCCACGTATTTTTTAAAAACCCAGTGCTAACTTTAGGACTTGTTTTACTTTTCTTTTTCTGGATAGGATCAGTTCTTAAGAGCAGCCCCTGTAACTGGAGGAATGGGAGCTCAACTGATGAGAAAAATGGGCTGGAGAGAAGGAGAAGGGCTTGGAAAAAACAAGGAAGGCAGCGTTGAGCCTATTATGGTCGATTTTAAGACAGATCGAAAAGGTAAGCCCTTCCTTCCATGTCTTATGGCAGTATAAAGTTCTCATGTCTGTTTTAGAGATAGGCAAAATGACTTCGAAGTAGTAAGCTTTTTCTGAGTACAGCTTCACTGTAAAAATTAACAGAATGACGTAGATGATTTTGGTACTAGTTTTTCAAGACCTGGATTATGTGTATAGGCTTTGTCCTTACGCCTGTGAACTCTTCCAGATGTTCTTTAACTTCCCCTGACCATCACCTTCCATTTTAAAATGTGCTTCTCAGTGGTTCTTAAGTTAGGGATGTGCATCAGTTGGATGTATGGAGGAGGCATGGACAGGGAAATGAATTGTGGAAAAGCCGTTGTGGTTGGTCTAGAGAAAGTGACTGAAGCAGGAATGGAGCAGGGTAGAAGATTGAATAGTTTGATCAGTTTTAAACTGTGGTGAAGGACAGAGGTGAGAGCTACAGAGCTGAGCTGCTGCCGCCTTTCAGCTGAAGTCCTGCCACGAACAGACTGTCGTACTGATGTTTTCAGGTCTTCCAAATGGATTCTGTTTCCTCTTTTGTCTATCTCATCTCCTTGCTGTTCCATCTCCTACTTTCATCCTGCTGCAGGCATCTCTGCTCAACTACAATATTTCCCAGATTGCTTTAGCAATCTCTCCTCCTCTTCTTTATACAATCCGTGGCCACAGGTGGAGAACTGTTGCACTCATCTCATTTGATTAAGAGAACTATCCTTTTATTTACAGGCAGCGTGCTGCTGCTTTAGCTGGCAGCATGATTTATATGATTGGTCATCTTGCCAGCATATCCAGCAAGAATTCTGTTTTCAGAGTGAATGTTTATGAAAATTTTCCGTCTGAAACACCTATAGAAGTTCTAACCATTTCAAATACAAGACGCAGAATTTCAGCAGTCAAGTTTTATGATTTAATTGTTCTATTATGCATGTTGCCAAAATAAACAGTTCAACACTGTCTGCAGGAGAAGAAATTCTTACTGTTGTTCTCCTAAATTTTTTTTAAAAACAGGGAACCTTTAATAGATGAAATAGATCACATCTAATATTAAAGCATGAAAATACTTTGAATTACGGGTTTGTGTTAGCTTTGGTCAGTGCTCATAATTGAGCTCAGCAGAAAACAAAGCATGTAAGTGCAAATGTTACAAAGTTTATTTGCAGAGATGCTGTTGGAGGAATGTTCAGGTGTCAAAATTGCTAGTTCCCAATACAGAGATACAGTTCCATACTGCTCAGGTGACCAAGCTAGCAGTGAAAATATAATTTAAACATTTAAATATTAAGGGCAAAGAGGTAGAAAATGAGAAAGCAGGCCTATGTTATGAAAACATCCATTGCTTTCTTTCTAAATTATAAAGACCACCTAGCAGCATAATATGGTTTTATAAATAGAGAAGTGCAACAGTCCTGAAGTACAGAACACAGTAATACAGACATCTTCGTTTTATATGAATAATGACCAAACTGCTTTTCAGCTGTTTTTCTTCTGTGCAACCTCTCTGTTTAGTTACTGTGATCTTTGTAGACATTGTCTTGTAAAGTTCTCACTGCAGGTAAGAGTTCCTTCAATTTAGCTTGATTAATACCAGTCCAAGGGAAGAAATTGAAAACAGTCCATTTCATTATTATTTTCTCAAGCAGCCTGCATAACATGGTGATGGATTTTTGTGGTGACGAGGGAAGGGTTAGCTCTGTTCATTAAGTTCCTTGCTTCTTATCACGTCATAGGAAAGAGGCAGTATTGCTGCACAACCTGTGAACATTTTGAACATTAAAATCATTTTGGTGGTACATAGCTCTGCCACAGCTCAAGTTTCCAGTTCTAGAAGTGTGCCCCAGCATCCTCGTGGGGTTTCTGGTATGAATTTCCTTAATGGCTGCAGAATTTGATACCAAAGTCTCAAGCATCAAGCACTAAGGCCTGAGACAGGATCAAGTCCTCATTGTGCTGGACATTCTGTAACAGATAGTTTGCTCTTTCCGCTTCAGAGCGCTTGGTCTTCAATGACAATTAAAAATCTTAGATGGAATTTAAAGGATGCCTCCTCTTGGCATGTGTTAGATTCACCTGAAAATACTGATAACCTTAGTGATAGCTGGGCTTTGCTTTAATTTCATAGTTTTAAAATATTTTGTTATTATCATATGCAATCTTAACCATTAATTTCCACAAAAATCCTAAAGGTGTTCTGTGTTGCTAAAGAATAATCTTAAATGTTGAGCCAACCAAGTCTATAATACAGGGAGACAACTTGCATTATGAAGAGGCAGCATGTTCCATGCATTACAAAGAAGCCACTGAACAGTGATTATACATTTATGATGAGTAGCTGAAAAGCTTCTTCAAACATTAGTGTTCTTTGATGCTTTAAAAAAAAATTGAATTTTTATGCACTTAAGTTCTGTGTAAAGGTTTAAAGAAAAGTCAGAAATTTTTAAAAGGAGTCTGTCTGTTATTAAGCAACCATCCTGTTTTTGTTTTGTAAGGGTTTTTTAACACATTTTTAGAACTTATCCCCCAAATAAAATACTATTTCTAGATGCAGGAACAAGCCGTTTGCCAAGGAGTTACTCAGTAGGCTGCACTAAGACATGAACCAAAAGGTTGTCTGCCTTTGCGACCTTTGCTTTCCCTTAGACCCTGTTTTTTCCAGACACGGAGTGAGATCTGTAGTTCTGTCACAGATATCATTGAAAGCAAACCCTTCTTGGGTTTTGCTGTCAGCCGGTACATTCTTGGTTGTCTGTGGTCGAAGAACCTTGGTCCATCAGCAGAGCTTGTCGAGAGTCTGTTGCAGCTTTCTGGAAAATCCCTCTTGAGGTACCAGGGACAAGATGTGGAAGACAAGTGTCAGTGACTGAGTGAGGGAGACAGTATTAATGCGGAGAATGACAAAAGAGTGTTTTTTCTTTGGTGTAAATCTTCGGTTAGTTTGGATACAAAATTTGGTAAGGGGGAAAAAAAAGAAACTTTGTTTCAGTGCTCATTGTGTATGAGGGTTTCATGCCACTTGAAAAGTCCCTATTTAGGAGCTGCATTGAATGTTAGGATGAAAATCTGGTAAGGAGGGAAGAATTTTGTTCTAAAGCAAAACAAAACAAAATGCCAGCCAAAAAAAGCTGAAGGAACAGGAAGAAACTGGAAACAATTGCAGGTATCTCCCTGTCTTTATTCACCAAAACCAGGAACAGAAACAAACCTGAGGTAAGAAACAAAGTAATACTGAAGGATTGAAGTCTGAGAAATTCTGAAAAAATGGTCAGGTATATTTGTTTATGTGTATTTAAGGTAATGGCAAAATGAATGGAGAGAAACTTGAGTCACTTCATAAGCATGGCATGGTTACTGGCATTTGATACATTTTTGGCAATTGTTACGCTTTATTTCTTACTCTTGTAAGAAGAATGTTCGGCTTCTGTGTCTCACAGTGACTTCCATTGGAACCTTGTGCTTTTTCTATTGACTTGGGGCCCAGTTGCATGGTTTTCTGCTACTTTATATTGAGATGTGATTGAAATCACGGTAATTGAGCTGTGAACTTGCACGTAAAGGGTTAAAATTTTAATACAATCAAATAAAGAGAGCACATTTTATAAGAACACACCGCTGTGTTACTCATATCATAAAAGGACATACTAGGTACATTTTGCTGTTTCATGGAAATACTTCAAATGCTTTGTGTGTTGGAGGCAAACTGTTAATACAATGGATGACTTTTGGGTTGCACAAAACAAATAATGAGGGAATGTTTTTAAGTTTATTTCTTGTTCAGCGTTTCTCCAAAGGTGGCATGGAAGACCATGTTTTTCCTGACTTGCATAAGACTACTGAAAGTTTTCTACTACCTTGTTCAGAATCTAGTCCACTAGAGCAGCTGAGAAGGATGTTACGTGTAGTATGGAGAGGAAAATAAATGCTGGATGAAAGGGAAGTCTGAAAGACTTCTGAATAGACAGTTGCATGGTGTCTCCAGGTTTCCTCTCCACTGATAGGTGTTGTTGCTTTATGTAATGAGAATACAGAAATCAGATGGGAATCATAAAAGTAAACTTTATTGTGTTTTGTTTAGGGCTTGTTGCTGTGGGAGAGAAGGCACAAAAGAGATCTGGACATTACGTTGTGATGAAGGATCTTTCAGGTGAGATTCTTACTTGTCTAAAAAAAAAATGCATTTAAAATGATTGCTTTGAGTGCAGCATTGAAATTTCAAATACATTTTATCTTTAAGGTAAACATCCAGTTTCTGCGTTGATGGAGATCTGTAACAAAAGAAGATGGTCACCACCTGAATTTGTGTTGGTGGATGATAGTGGGCCTGATCATCGCAAACATTTTATCTTCAAGGTGCGTTTGACTTTCCTTGGATGCTGTTGGTCTCTCTATTAAAGGTGATGTAAATTAATGTTTATATTGGATATAAACATATAAGCCACCTCAGGGATGGCTGAGGACTCGCTAATTTCAAAGTCCTGTTTCTGTGAAGGCCAAATCAGAGCTCTCAAGCACATTAATATGTAAATCTGTCAAGAAACACACTATTCCACTTCCTCCTAAAATTACCATATTCTTGCTGTTTACTTGCAGGTGTGGTGTTGAGCCTTACTGTTGTAAAGGGAATGAGCAAGGTTTAGTTGCTTTTGTCCTTCAGTTATCTTATGATGCGGGCTTTCTTTTTCATGTAATACCTTGTATTAGCAGTTACTATTTGGAAGCGATTGTGCTTACAGACCAGATGTGGATTTTGGCTACCCCTAAAGAGGAATTACATAGAGAATGTGCTTAAAGGAGCTCTGTAGCGCTGCCTCAAAAGAAAAGTGAAGAGGCACTTTCTAACACTTCCTTTTTTTCCTCCCCCTCTTTCATAAACAGGTGAGAGTCAATGGAAATGAATATAGGCCTACTTTTGCCAGCCTTAATAAGAAGCATGCTAAAGCCACAGCAGCAACTGCGGCTCTCCAGGCGATGGGACTTGTACCAAAGGAAAGCATGGTTAATACCACCATGTTTAGGAGTGCCTCACACCGCTAGATATTGTTTTTTATATTGACATTATTTCAGATAATTTTACTCTGCACAAAAATGGTATTTGCCCTTTCATGTTGTAAATACATTGGCAATTCCCACGTTGTAAAAACTGTACAGACACCTTCAGGTTTTTCTTTTGTACCATCAAAATGTATTTAAATCATACTTAGTTTTTGGTATGTTTATATTGTTTACATTAGTGATGTAATTATTTCTTAAATGACTAAATCAGACGACAGACTCTGGAGGCATCAGTAATCTAAACCCTTGTTTTAAAACTCATGCAATTTCTCTTCAATACGGAATGTTAACACTTTCATACTGTTTTGTACTATGCTGCAGTTTTCCCTAGTCTCGGTAAAGCTACTCGTGCACTTTTGCCGACAGCTGGTAAAAGGTCGTGCGGCTTACCTTAGTCTAGTCGAGGCTGGCGTGTACTGCTGGACAGATACTGGGCCAGTACTGTGACCCCTGTGAGAAAGCCCGTGGCGGCAGCCCTGTTGTACAGTGTCAATGCTGCGGCTTCTCTTTGAATTTTGTTTGGGGGTTTAACTCGGTGGTGCACTGCAACTGGCCGTACAGCCCATACTCTAGGACATACGTGATTAGGCAAAAGACTTGCTTTCAAAGGGATGGCAGAAAGTCCAGCAATGGAACCGATGAGACTTGCAATGTAAAGGTGACTCTCCCTGCATGTTCTGAGAAGGGAGATGATGGAGTTGTCTATCCAAACAAATTAACACACTGCCTGATGTTGATTGTATGAATTTGTGGTTAATGTGAATTTTAAACTCTAACAAATCTACAACTGGATTCAGGGGGGAGGGAGGGGATAGAATGATGCTTAAATTGTTGTACCCAACTTGGTCAATAAAGCAGCACAAGTTCATAATCTTAATCACTGGTCAGTAAACAGTAATTAAAATGTATGCCAAAACAACTTTTTCAAGAAACGCACAGTATAAAAGTATGCTTTATGAAGATTATCAACAGCTGTTAGGGCTGCAGAATCAGTTCTACTCATTTTTGGTTCTTTCGACTATTACCAAATTAACTCCTTGGGCTTAAATTTTCCGTAATGGTACTGTGCCCTCAAGGAGACAGCCTGATCCAGAGTTTTGGCAGTTTGATAAGGAAGAAGATGTAGAAAGCTTTTCCTTCCTTTCTTTTTTTCCCCTTTTTCCTTTTTTTTTTTTTTTTTTTTTTTTTTAATTTAAGAAGTATTAGTACTTTAGCTATGTGCACTTTGAATTCGAAAGGGCATTGTACACCTCTTTGCCAGATTTGTCTGAGTTACAAGCAGATTGCCAGGATTTACAGACTCTAGTAGTTCAGGTGCTTATTTCAGAGAAGTCTCTTTGAGGTCTCTTTGTATGACATCTGCTGACCAGAGCTTCGTCTGGGACAGGAACAAAATACAGTTTGTATGCAGTAAGGCTGTGCTCAGGCCTGATGTGAATGACCTTTGCAATGGTAGTAGGAACGTGAAGGTGAAGAATTACTAGTACCTCTTCTTCCACAAAGTAAGGTGACTTTGTGTGTGTTCTTTCAACTGTTATGGAACAAGGTGTCTTTCTTTGCCCTAAAGGGACAAGGATCAATGTCTCATGTTGTGTACAGCAGAGAAATGGTATTTGGTTCTCCACCACACATTTCCGAGAAATAAAGCCCCTTTACTAGTCTGTCAAAACGCTCTAGAAATGTCTAAGTTAATCTTAATTTTCATGGACGTAGTTGTCTTTAATTAAACTTTTTTCCCTTTGGCTTGTCACCTTCGGTCTCTGACTAAATATTTGAAGATCTCCTTGCCTCATTTGCTGAACTAGTTGGAAGGTGTGTATAAAAACCAGAAGTAAATATGATGATACGGCAACGGAAAGATCTACTCTGGGAGAACTGGGTGTTGTATGTGTCTTAGCTGAAGTCTGGCTTTTTGATGTACAACTTAAACTAATTGACTTGGGATGTGGGAGCAAGTCCTCATCAGACTTTTGTTTAAATGTCTGATTTGATAGAGCTAAAACACGAGAGATGTTGATCATTCTGTTTAGTCTGTGGTGTCCATGTCAGCACTGGTTTCACAGCTGTACAGTATCAAATCTGGGAATGTACAATCTCTTGTTTTGTTCTTTTTTGGGGGTCTGTATTCCCCATGTATAATACAAAGATACACGTTGGCTCACAGCAGCAAGGAGCAGATGAATTCAGTCCCGTTGGGGACTCCATTTAAAAAATAACTGTTTAGGAAAGCTTTGGATTTCATGCCTTAAAGACGTGGTACTGTATGTGGATTTAACCTTTGGTCTTAAGGAAGACTTATAAAAAAAGAAAATAATTAAGGTCTGTAATGCCCTGATTATGACCGTTCTTGATTTTGAGGTTTCTGTTTTAGTTTCATTCCTTGTTGTTTAGAATGATATATGAATCTAAAGCTAGTGCAGCGATGTGCTTGTGTTAAATTGTAAATTTGAATTGGTTTGAGTGTCCTTCGCATGCAGGAATAGATAAGTAGTGATATATTAAAAAGAACTAGGAAACACTTTCTTGGAACCTGGTTATTTGTGCAGCACTTTAGCTGTTTTAAAGGTGAATAGTCTGTGACTCCTGCTGACGGAACACACGATCTGTTCAGCTGTTGGATTTCCTTTTGCTGCAGAATTACTTTCCTAGAAGTAATCTCACTGAAAGTGCTTCTGACTTCCCTGTCACGAGAGGGAGCAGCATTTTGAAACAGGTGCCCAAGAACTTGTAGCCAGCTTCCACCAGAACGATTTCTTGGCAGTCTTCTAATTTGTAGTTTTCAAATAGTTAGGACTGGAGGAGCAGGAAGGTGAAGCTCCTATGCCTTGGAAATTTTCAAACTGCCTTTTAAAGCGCAAAAACTTAATCAACTGCTGCAATCTCTAGCTCTCCCAAACAAATCATAGTTGTGATGAAAATTCACCCATTTGGACAGGTTAAATAGATAAATCTTACTACTCTACAAGCGTCTGGAATAACTATTTACGGAAGATACCTTTAGGTAGAAGAGCAGCAGACTGGGTAGTGTAATGCTGTAGCTTTTCTAGGGAGAGTTCACTGGACCCAAATATGCTTCAAGAACAGCACTGAATCCCAGAGCTTTAAGCAATTGGAATATGCTTCTGGAACTACAGGCAAAGCTATGACTTAAAACCAACAGACAGTTTACAGTACAAGGAAAGGAGCTACAGCTCAGGTGATGGTGCAAAGCATGCGATAAAACAATTTGGTGATAAAATTTTGAAATGACACAGTTCTAGATTACAAGAATAATTGCAATTCCATTTTTTTTTAAATGACTGCAAGCTATTAATTGGTGTTACTGTTACCATAACTCTCACACACTAGATGTGGAAATACAAACTGGAACTGAAGTTAACAGTAATTACTGCATTTCCTAGAAACAGACAGGCTCAAGTCCACATACCAAAATGGTTATTGGCCTGATTAAAATGGCTTTCCCGTAGAGGCTGCTTTTTTTCCTGTAGCTTTCAGAAACTTATTCCATGTGCTGCCACCCATGTGCTGTAAATAGGCCCGCTCCTCAAGCGCCCGCTCGGAAGGCGCTGCCTCTTCCAGAACCGGGGTGGTGAGCTCTGAGGTCACGAGCAGCTTTCAGAAGGGCTCGCCCGTGCGACAGCAGGGGAAGCTGCGCTCAGTTCCACGCACCAGAATGTGGTCGCTGAGGGAACCCGCTGTTTGTGACCTGTAGCCCTGGGTTAGGGGTTAGTTTACAGCAGACTGCAAAGCCCAGTAGTAGAGGCTATGGCTGATAGAGGCAGACAGGCCAGATTAAAAAAAAGGCATTGAGTTAACTGTCGTTCTCTTAAAAAGTGACGGGAAATGAAAGTAGTTAACACACCAGCCACTTCAGAAACCCAGTCTTCTGGTATTCCCCATGATGCCACTGGCACTGGATTTTCATGCTTGGTGTCTGATACTAAGCAAACGGGAAAAGTTCAGTAATTTGCTTTTAGATTAGTTAGGGAGAAGTGTGAAGATTAATTAAAGTTGGAACTGAACTCTACCAGAAACAAGAGTGTTTGACATTATCAAAGTATTTAATATTCTAAGATGCCTTTTTCTATCATAAGAGAGGGACTTTGCCTTTATCTAGGTTTTCTAGGTGTTTTCTTGTTCAGTGTACCACTAGTCTGACAATGTCATGGTAGTTACTGTAACAAATGTAAAGTATTCCAGTGCAATTGTATACATGCTGTATTCCTGGGGTAGGATACTTCAGGTGGTGACAATATAAAATAACTGAAAGGCACAGGAAGCTTTCATCATGTCTCAATCTGCGCTAAGTTCTCTACGTGCCCACATTTTAAGTTTACAGGTTGTTTCCTTAAGAAAGACTTGGCTGCAGTCTAAATGTTACAGAATCACAGACGGATTCTGAGGTGGTGAGCAGAACGGCACTGTAGTAGTAGCTGAGCAGGTGGCCTGAGCATTGCTTTGTTTTTCTGTGCAAAATACCAGTTGAATTAGAAATCTTGCTGGAGTGCACAAGTGTGTGATGGTATTCTACATACTGCTCTTCAGATTTGGTATTCTCTGCTGCAGGAATCTGATTACCCAGTAGCTGTGTAAAAAGTGACAAACACACCTCCAAAGTGACAGCTTCACCTGCTCTACCTGAAGTGAAACAGACTGCATTAAACCTGTTGTTAATACACTCTACTATTGCTACAAACACAGAGTCGCATCAGCAGCTCCCTGCTGCCTCTCATTTTCTGTCTTTCATCAGGTGGCAGAATTATTCCTCCAACTTGATCCGATTCAGGTGTACAGGCTGGGCAGTTCTGAGGAATCTTAACCTTTTAATCTGATTCAGCTGCAGCCAGAACTCTGTACTTGCGTCCATCTGACTTTCATTTATCTTTGTGGAGTTCAGAACTGACTCAAAACCAAGAGGTGCAACATACCAAGGTATAGCTATCAAGCTTCTGGCAAGGTGCTGCAAGCAGTCTTGGACGGGGTTTTGCCAAGAATTCCATCCATCCAAAGTAGTTATGAGTCACCACACAGCAGTAGCAGAAATTTCAGTACTTTAGAACAGAATTTGCATTTGCATGAAGAATACAGACCTTCCAGACACAATTCAGACCAATAAAAGATAATGTTTTACCAAGTTTTATTTAAAAAAGGCTTTCTAAAATGCAAGAGGAGATGTCCAAGGCCTTTTCCTTCATTCCCTTTAAAAGTCCTCTGAAGTGTTTTATGATGGGTGTTGTGCAATAGTTGTTGTTGGTAATGTGCAACTAGCTTGTATCCCTCCTGGTACTGCACAGGTGCTGCCCATGTAGACCCCAATGGAGTACAGCAACTGTACGCTAGAGAGTATTCTTTTCCATTAAGTGGACTTCCAGGTATAAGCATAATCTTTCATTTCCAGAAATCGGATGGAAGCTTTTCCCAGTGTTGGACACAGACTCAGTTGATCCAAAGTCTTAGGATGTAGTCCACACCCAGTAAGATCCTTGTGTATAGTTTCCTGTGGAAATTCACATGAAAAAGAGAGACATGGAATAGGTATTTCTGTTTGAAATACCTGTAGTTCTTAACGTGTACCTCTGGGGAACTCCTGAAAAGCTAGTTTTCCAATTACTCAATTTCTGAGGGAATAACAAGCCACAAGGACTGCTAGGTGGTGATCACAAGTTGACTGGGTGTAAACCCATGTATTAAGGGAAGGTTTTGTGTCACTCGGTGTCCTATGGTTTGTAATAAAGATACTATTCCTAACAGGAAAGATTGTCTCTTCTAGTTTCCTTACCTTATTTAAGGCAGAAGCCCTGCCATTGTCAAGATTAGCATTAAACACAGCAGTTGGCTCATGTGTGTACAATACAGCAGAGAACGCTCCCCTCTGTGCGGCCTTGAGCAGCATGGTCAGTGAGTGCAGGGAATGAGGCATGACAGGGCCTACGATCTCCAAACTGAATATATCCTCATATGCCAAGTGAACCCTGGCTTTGGCATTTATACTTCGAGCCTGAAGACAAGACCACATAGGATTAGTTTTTGACACACAGAATCAAGTCTTGATTTTCATTTACTTTAATACTGCAGTGCCATAGTCCCGTTAAAAGTTCAAAATACTTTTTAATATTGTCAACTTGCTGTTCAAGACGTAAGTATTATCATGGTTTTTACTGTCTTTGTAAGAACTCTTCAGATGTATCAACTGTGATTATGCAGGAATGCTATGCAGCATTAAGAAAGTTAACTGCAGAAGAAAAGTATGAACGACTTCTCTGGTGGAAGACAACTGCACTACCTGTATTAATAATAGCCTATCCTTTTAGTACCCATCACCTCCTTATACTAACAGATGGTGAGCCATGGTTCTGAGGCTCCCTTGTTGCAAGCAGCTGCGATAGTTTGAGACCCCATAAGATCTCAGGAGAATCTTTTTAAGAACCATTTTAGTATCTGGGAAGTCTGCTTAACGTCTCATTTATTAGGACGTGAAGAATAGAAATACTGGGATTTCAGTTTAGCAGCCTAGATCTATGTGGATAGAGATGATTTAGGAGGTAGTCTGTATCGCAGTCAAATTGCTATAGCAACAAAAATTACTCTGCAGTACCCGAGGGAAACTATACAAAGTCAGTGTCTAATTTACTGGGTGAAGAAACAACTTTCTTTTCTTAGAAAGCGGAGATGGTTGTATTACTTACTTTGAGCGTTTGCATTGTTCCACCTCGGAAAGCAACAGGGGACAACAAAGTTGGTGGAAGCCCTGCTTGTGGACCTGCAACGGCCACTAGGCTCTTACAGTTTATCAAGAAGTTCAGCAAGGTGAATGTGTTTGTTCCTTTCACTAATGCAAGGGATTCGGGTTTGTGATCCATCTGCACCTCATGCTTCTCCTTACGACTTGTATTGACTGGAGTCAAAGGAAAACCACAAGGAAGTGAAAAGCATCAATGCACCAGAGGAAGAATCGGAGCAGTGCAACTCTGGAGAAACCCCTCCATCCCCCTCTGGCCAGTCAAGTAATTTAAACAAACAAAATCAAAAAAAACACCAAGCTTTACACTGATTCAGATTTCTTCTTCAAATATTAAGCAACATCTTAAACCTGACTTCTGATTTCATTATTAAAAGCCTCAGGTACTCCAAGTGCAAATGGAACTAAAGGAAGACAAGTTAATTGGTGCCTCTGAAACACACAGTTTCTCAGCAACAGCTGTTCTGGTCTGCAGCTCCGTCCCTACTATGCCACACTACTTCCAAGTGTAAACATAGCCTACATGAACTTAGTCCCTTTTCTTTTTTTTTTTTTTAAAAAAAAAAACCTAACGTCTTTCCAGTGAACTTCTATGTGAGATCACACAATCAATTTGTGACCTAACAGATCTTACAAAGTTACATTAACAATTCACAATGGCTTCAAGAAGAAAAGCATCTAGAAATAACTTGTCATAAAGAAACTCAAAAAGACATGCAGAGGCAATATGCAGTAATGTGAGGATTAATATTTGGAAATAAGTTCTCAAAAGCTTCAATAAATGTATACCACAAAAAGATAACATCTGCACTGTTTTCCAGTGTCATACATCTTGATGTGCAAGAAAAGGATACAGTTTAATAGAAATAGCATCTGGTTTCTTAACCTTGTCTTGGACTCCCATCTCCTCAAGCCAAGAGAAGCTTTCATCATCATCATCGCTTGGAGCTGGTTCCCTGGGAAACACAGAATCAGTGTTAGGAGGGCAATACTTGCAGCGAAGGTTTTCCAAATGGGATCTGCAGGAGTCTGTAGACGCCTGTGAATTCTAGCATTGTAGAAGACTTATTACGTACTCTCCATCTTCCACGTTGTTGCCCACTTCGGGGCTGTTAGCAGCTTCGGTTTCCAGATTCACTTCAGCGTTTTTCCGTTTCCTGGTTCTACCACCTTCTACCAAAGGTAAAGAAAACTCTATGCCTTGAACAGAGGAAGAAAGGAAGCAATGAATGGTTTTGTAACGCAGCTAATGCACTTTATCAGTTATTCAAATCCTAGTTGGACTGGTTTCACTTTACCTTCATTTCTCATGGCTTCCCTTAAACCTCTAGTTGTGGGAGAAATTACAGCTGTGATGACGTCACTTCCCACAAGACCAGCTGCACGGAACAGGACAGTAAACTGGTAGGTACATACATAGAAGTAGGGACACAGTTTGGCTTTGAGCAGATTGTACAGAGACATAAAGCTGACAGACCTGCAAATTAGAATAAAACAATTCTGTAACTGAAGTTAATTCTTTGCTGTTGACACATCAAACTGGATTTGGCTGGGTGTCAGTGGTGTGTACTCTGCGCAGGTTTGAGAGCATACTGAATGATCAGCCAGATTTTCAGACATGCTCAGCATCTAGGAAGCTGCGCTCCCCTGAAACGCAGCCTGTTTGTGAGCACTATGCTCTTCCAGCATGCTTGCTTTCTAGCACACGGTTTGAAACACATCCTGTTTGAGAGTGCCGTGCTTTTCCAGGCTACTTGCTTTCTGGCACGTGGGTTTACATGAAGCATCAAAGGCAACCTGTGAACAGGAGTTACGGAATTCTACCCAAATCAACAACTAGGATTTGAGAGGGGCATTTAACACAAGACGGTAGCTTTAGTCTTACATTTCCTTAACCCGGTCCTCAAAATAACGAGCATTCTAGCTGAAAGAAAAAAGAAATTAAAATGCTTTCTCATAAAAATGGAAAGAACTTGTGCATTAATTAAAATCCTATTGTCTTAATCTTACTAAATACATTAGTTGTTTGGTTCCACTTACCAGTCACTCATCAGCACTTGTTGCAAGGCTTCATCCTGTGACCAAGGACTAGCCTTTCCAACTATTTTTCTGTCCGCTCCAATCCGAGGGAACAGCTGCAGCCATGGCAGTGAAGGGTGAAGCCAGTAAACGAGGCTTTGCTGAAAGGCACAACGCAGTTCTGTTGACAGTTTTGGTTCCTAGATGTCAAAAAGTATTTTATGAGGACAGTAATGCTTTACTTAAGGCATCACTGCAAGTGATGGATTAAAAAAAACATTACATTTACATACCAAAAAAAAAAAAAAAAATCCTGGGCTTGTGAATAAGACAGACTGAGAAAGATGGACAGCAACTGGGAACTGCTCCACAGCTGAAGTTAAATGACCACTCATCGCTGTTCACTACTATAGCTACACACCATGGATAGAATTAGATTAGTAGTCTAAATGAGCCTTATTCTTAATGCAAGACCAAAACAAAACAGAATCAAGCCTTCACTGACAGCATGTTTAAGGAAAGGTGCAAAGGTATGTTCTCCTTTCTCAAGCTGGAGCTTTGAGCTACCCTCTGAAGTAGAATCATAGAATGTATTTGGTTGGAAGGGACCTTTAAAGGTCATCTAGTGCAACCCCCCTGCAGTAAGCAGGGACATCTTTAACTAGATCAGGTTGCTCAGGGCCTCATCAAGCCTGGCCTTGAATGTCTCCAGGGATGGGGCCTCTACCACCTCTCTGGGCAACCTGTTCCAGTGTTTCACCACTTCATCCTAATGTCTAATCTGGACCTACCCTGCTCTAGTTTAAAACCATTGCCCCTCGTCCTATCGCTACATGCCCTTGCAAACAGCCCCTCCCCAGCTTTCCTGTAGGCCCCCTTCAGGTACTGGAAGGCCACTATAAGGTCTCCCCACAGCCTTCTCTTCTCCAGGCTGAAGTATTACCTGTATGCTCTGTGGCAAGTTTGTTTCTGTAGCTCTACAATGCTGAGCAAATCCTTGAGCTTCCTCTTGTGCTTTTAAGTGTTCTGCCCAGGTAAAAGGTTGGGGAGACATAAATAGAAGTCGTGTTTTAATACTCCAGTCTGCAGGAAATTCACGTCTTGCTGAGGAGGGAACTTCAGGTACAGCAACAGGTAAATGAAGGTCCTTACAAAACAGAAATAGCGTAAGTTAACCCACAGAAAATTAAAAAAAAAAAAACCCCAAACCTACATAGCTACTTATTTATATTTTAGCATGGTTAGATCTCCTCCCATGTTCATTTAATATACCTTTCCTGGCAGGCAGGCCAGCCAGATACTGGACTACAGCTAGTAGTCTTAAGTTTAGTAGCCTATAAAAAGACAAGTAGAACCTGTCATCTCCTGCATGTTTTTGTCCAATTCAGTGCGACAGCAAAAATGCCTAGCTCATTTTGACTCTAAGGAAATACTTGCATTAAGAGACATACTTAAAAAAGCTTTTGCAGACAGATTTTCTGGATTCTAAGTTACACAGAACTTGACTATTCACAGTCTAACCAAAGTCACAGTTTACACTCAAATGATTATTTTAGTCAGTAACAGATTCCAATAGAAATAGAGCATTATATTGTTTATAAAAAAGCAGAAGAGGGTTTTCATCCACAGCAGTTTTTCCAAAAGTCATAAACTAGGACCAGATAAAAGGATGAATGATTCAAAAAAAGAAAACTTAGCCTAAAGTTTATGAAGACAAGAATGCCCATGCCAAAATAACATTTCATTTCATCCTCTCTTGGTGATTGTAGCATGAGATGCTTCCTAGAGGATGGAGAAAAACCCACTGAGGAGCTCTAGGACAGTTTGCGTTCTTTGAGAGGTCACTTTTCTATTCTGCGAAGTCAGTTTGAACTTAAGCTTCTGAACCTGTAACATTAGGCACTATCTGCTTGAAACTTGATTTCAAGGACTGGCTTTCACGTATTCTTTCTTATGTGCCTGGTGAAGTCGTGTTTATTTCTTTTCTGCAGCTGAATAAAAGACTGCAGAGGATGCATCACTTTGAAGAACATACTTATCTCAACAAAATATAAACCTAAGAAAAGGGAGAATTACGGTCAACGTGGTAATAAAACTGGAAGAAGACAACAACCTCTGTCAACTAGAACAATAACAGTAGCGGTTATCAGGGAGAAGGCTGGCTTTTACAAGACTGTCACCATAACAGCAAACTTGAAGACAATTTAAGAAACTTTCTTGAACACTGACATTTTAGTACATCTTAAACAGAAATGCACCATCAAATATTAAGTTAAAGAGCTTCAGCCTTTTTTGTGAACTGAGAACAGCTGGAAACAGAAGCAGTATGCACGGTTTCATACATCGGTCAGGGCGAGGATGTCGGTTCTTTCAGAGGGCTCTGCTCTCCTGGCGGGCTTATCTTCACAAACGGGCTCTAAAAGCTGAATAAAGAAGGAGCATAAGATGCAGCACAAAATAAGCACCAGGTTGATAATTAAAAAAGCGCCCCTTGCAGCGAAATTTCAAAAGTGATAGTAAGCGAGTATCCACCCTTCGGTACGATCGGAAGGCGCGAATGTAGTGAAATGCAAGAGCTTGCTTTCAACCTATGCACAAAGCGAGGGTAAGGCCAGGCTCGGGGGCTGGCTTTTTCGGGGGGAGCGGGCTCCGGGCCGGGGCTGCCGGCACCGGCGCGGAGGCCCCTCCTCTGACGGCGGGGCCCTTCCCGTTTCTCCCCTCGCCCCTCCGGCCCCGCTCCGCCACGGGGTGCGAACCGCCCGGCCGCCGCGGGGCCGGAGCTCGGCCCTACCTGCCAGAAGGGCGCTGCCGAGGGGGACCCGCCCGCCGGTGGCGGCGGCCGCCAGCCCCGCTCCCGCGGCTGAGGGGTGCCGCCCGCCCGCGGCGCGTTGTCCAGGCTGGAGAAGGGGTTCCGGCGGGCGGGCGCCGAGGGGGCCGGCGGGACCGCGCCGCAGGGCGGCGAAGCGGCGGCGGCGGTGGGCTCGCTCCTCCGCAGCCGTTTTCGCTTCAGCCGCAGCATCGCCGGCGGCTTCTTGAAGCCGGGCGAGTAGCCGGGCACGGCGGAGCTGGCCATGGCCCGGCGGCGCGGAGGGCAGTGGGTCTGGCGGGCGGGAGCGACTGTCCCGGCTTGGCGCGAAGAGGGAGGAGCTCCGCCCCCGGGCGGGGCTGAGGGAGGGAAGGTGGCGGCCGCCGCCATTTTCCCCGTGCGGCCGCAGGAACGGTGGGACCCTGAGGAGGCGCCTCTGAGCGCCTCGTCCTGCCAGCCGCGGGGGCCGCGGCTCTGCCACCGTTCTCCCACCCCGCCTCGGCTAGTAAATAAATAAATAGTAATTAAAAAAATAAAGAAAAGAAAAGAAAAAGAAGCGTTACTGCTGAAAAACGTAAATGGATTTCTGACTCTACTGTGAAACCAGCAGGAATAGGTTTCCCCAGTCCGGTATTAAGGAGATTGCCACGAGGCTGCACCAGGACAAAAATCACCTGTGGAGATGCCAGAACAGGATTACAGTTGCATCATCCACACGCCATCACCGGGCTGTGAACCCTCTTGTTGAAGCAGACGTACATCTAAAGCTAGCATCACTGAAGAGTGTTAGAAAATGCCGAGACGCCTCGGCCAACTCCCTGCGCCAGCAGGCAGCCTGACGCCCACGCAGAGACATCTGCTTCACAACCTGATGCAGCTGAACGACTACGACCACGTCAGCTATAGCTACCCTTAGCCTACATACATAGCCTTTTGAAGCCTGTGTGTAATATATATGTAAAGGCGACTATATATAGTTAGAAGCGACATACCTACTGGTAAAAGATCTAGTAAAATAAAAACTATCAAGATGTTTATTATGCAGCTTTATCAGTGGTTGTTCCTGTTTTAAAAAACCTTATTTTTTCACGTCTCACTTTGTTTCCTCTGATGTACTTTGTTTTGCATTTAAGCTAAAACGAACAACCTCAGGAAAAAATAAGCAGTTGAGCACAAAGCTTCAGAATATACGTCAAACTAACAGAGGAGTCGTGTGCTTTAGACGTGTGTGTGTGTGTGTGTGTGTGTACACTCATGCATAAAAGCATCACTTACTTTCAAGGCTGCATTACATCACGCTCGTAGTAAAATAAGATTTACTCACGCTTTTATAGGCTTCCTTTGCATCATTTATCAAGAATCCACTACAAATCCATTGAATGATAGAAGATATATTAATTGTGGTTCTAGATAATGTATTTTCAGTCAAATGTTCCAACTGGCTTAAAGTGCTAGCGTCCACTGAGCCATCCACACAGTGAAAATGAATAGCACAGTTGAACAGAAAAAATATTTTTGCTCTCAAATAAGAGCAAGTAGGAAGCCACGTGCTTTGAAGAAAGAAAAACAGCAATTCCTTCCCGACTGCACAGTAATGGAGGATGTTGGATAAACAGATTTGAGCTGTGCTAGGCATAGGACTGAGGTTAAAAGACAGGAAGTGAAAGTGCACAGCACAGGAGCGTCTTACTAGAAAGACAGCAAAGATAACATTACATTTACAAGATACATAAAGGGCCTCAAACATCTGAATGACACAATCGTATCAGCTTACGGACTTCAGATTTACTAGGTTTACTGCCTGGTTGCCAAAATTAAGAAAATCAGCTGGGGGGGGAACTCTTACTGTCAGTATCATATCTTTCCCCTCTAGCATCCTTGCCAATTCAGATTTCAATTAAATATCAATTTTAAATGTGGATTAAAGGCTAAGCATACCACAGAGAATGCTCAGTCTCAATGCAGTCAAAAGCAAAAGGTAAATATAAAGGTGACTATTGGTAGGGGCTGGAGAAGGGAGGACTAATAAAAAACACCAGAATTTTTTTTTCCCTTTGCTTTTTTTTATGGTTGAAAAACAACGGCAACTGAGTTTGCCTGTAGATGTTACTGACATTTGTAACTGGGGCAAGTCAGACAAGATTTGTGTGTCAAGACTGCCTCTTTAGAAGTTGCTGATGGGAACATTCTGCTCAACTGAATTCAAAAAAACCCATGAAGTCACAGGAACTTCACAGACCATTTGTGCTGAGGTACAAAAGATGTTTAAATTCTGGTTACAGAACTATTTGAAAGTATACACTAATTTACTTCTCAAATACATTACATTTCTTTATCTTCCACCGGCTTAGAAATCAGGAACTTGTGTGTCAGAACTGGATGACTTGTCTTTTTCTTGCTTGATTCTTCTGAACTATTTCCATAGAAACTTTGGCTTCATACAATGGGATCGGTTCATCCAGCTGAGGCCTAAAAATGGAACAGTATGTCAGAGATGTCTAGTGAGCATGCTCAGATCAACAGAAGTATTGCAGGACTACTGCTATAGACTTTACTTTCACTATGTAAACTTTGCTCCTTAAACAAAATAAAAGTTTTATAGCTTTGCTTGGATTCACAGGGGAAGGGAAGAGCCCTAAAGCAAACAGGAAACAGAAGTTAATTAAACGATATCCTTTTTACGGGGGGGGGGAGGGGGGGTAGGTGGAGGTGAGGCTTTTGCTCAACAGCAATACAGTTATTCTGCAGTAAGAGAAAGGATCTTCCATTCCCACCTCATTATGGGAGTCTTCATATCTAGTGAAGGTGTCACTCTTGTCAGAGGAGTACTAGACAGATGTATTGGCTTTTACAGCCAACACTATTTCTCAATCAGACACACTGCTGAGCAGCCAGATACATGCTCTTCCTCCACCAAGTGAAAAAAAAAGTGCTGTCTCTGTTAAATTTTGACATAGTACATGCCACAGCAAAATCGTGGGGTTTAAACAAATTTTCTTGTGCTTAGCCCGCTATACTACAATCAGAAATAGACCATAAACTGCTCCATATAAACTAAGTCAGGCATCTTTTCCTGAGCACCCCGATATAAATTTGCAGTACAGTGCTGGCAAGAGTTTTCTACTTCTAATGCTGAATTAAGAAAAAAAAATTAAAAAAGAATCACATCTCTCACCTGAAAATGCTACTTGATAATTTCTCCATTATATCTTCTAAGATGGGTATCTAAGAGGACTGTCAAGGTAACAACGTACCTACAGATGCATCTTTATATAATCACGTTTGCTGGCAAGCACTCTGTACTGATACAAAACCAGCAGGATCAAGGCAAAATGAAAATTAACCTTAATCCCAATCTTTAGATCAGATTTATGCACTTGTTTATATATCAGAAACCTCCTTTCCTGAAATAGTATGCAGAAACAAAATATGGAAAATAGAATTTTGAAAAATAAAGCAAAGGGTTAAGATTGACAAATGCAGCCTGCACTAGTACAACATTAATCAATCAGAATGGCAATTGCACTTTTCTGTGCAGAATGAAGATGACAGACTTTGGTACCAGTTAACTATCCCTACTATTCATATAGACATCCGAGGTAAAAATCAAAATAAAGGTGGGAACACAGAGCCTGTAAATTCTTGGAGCACCACTGTGCATCTGTAAGGGATCTTTGAGTTAATGGCTAACATTCATGACAATGCAACAGATGAGGCTGTATTTAGTCTTTGTATGAAACTCAAAAAAAAAAAAAAAGCTCTTAGAATGAAGGAAGGAACAATCTGGTTAATATTTGAAGCTCAAGCCATTTTAAAAAGCAATCACCTTGTGATTTCTTCAGATGATATTAATGCCATATGCTCAAGAATTTCACAAGATACACAGATAAAAAAAAAAAGATTTTTCCTTTCCAACTTTAAAGTCTGTTGTGATAAAATGTGCTGTTGTCATTAAAGATATCCCAGGAGATGACAGAAGAAATCTTACTGTTTAGTCAGCTTACTTTTTATATGTGAATAACTACTCAGTAAGCATTCAACAAAAATACCCAACTATAAAACAATTCATGACAACCTGCATCCCATAAATATTTCCTTAGTGTGCCTGACCTTACCTAATCTACTCTGCAGTTTAGTGGAGGAGGGGAAGACTTCCTTGCAGTACAGTTAGTCGTTTCACAAATATGATGAATTAATCCTCACCTGCCTCTGCCGTTCTGCAAAAATGATTCAGCAGATCTCATAATCTGCAGTGCAGTACAGAACAGGGAGGGTCCTTAAAGCCATAAACAGACAAACCTTCCATTACTTGAAGTGATCCACTGAAAACTGTCATGCTAGTAGAAAGCTCAGAGTCCAGCTTGAGATCAAATGTAGGTAATGCAAATGGAGGCGGCATTCCTTTTCCCACACCCACATCTTTGCTCAATAAATTTGAATATACATAACATTGCAAATAAGGACAAGGTTATGAAGCCAAAATATTTTAGATTTTGCATTTAAACTGATTGCATTAAGATTTACAGATGATGCATCTACTGCCGAAAAGAAAAAAAAATTTCCAAAATGTCATATGCATAATATAAAAACTTACAGCATCAAATCTTCAATTAATTGGTTCAATCTTGAACCAAAATATTGCATTTTCTCCAGAATGTGTGTTTTCTGTTTCAGCACTGCTTTTAATGAAGCTTGTGGAGACTTTTTTTTAGAAGGAATGCAGAAACTCACTTAAAACATGAATGTATGTTATATTTTAGTTACAATGTGTGCTTAGCTGTGCTGACCTTTAAGCCTGTGGTTACGTGACTGAGTAGAATAGAATCTATTAGTTGTTTCTTGGGTATATTTCCATCCACTCATATTTGTAGTCAGTATTCAAAATGACCATCAAGAGGATATAGAGATACTTCCCTTGCTGTATATTGGACAAGTTCCATATCTCATCATTCAGAAAGGAGACTGTGGCTCCTTTAAGAAACAAGGAATGGCTATCTGGAGGATCCAGCTTAAACAAAATGAAGAAAAATGATGTTTAGTTATACTTTCCTGTAAAAAAAAAATTAAATGATTATTTTATATTGATGGTTAAAAAACCAAACCAGACACCACCCCTTGCCCATTCTTAGAACTTAGCAAACTTATAATATTTACAGCTTTAAATGACACTTTTCTGTCTTCTCAAACAGTTTAATATCCTGAGCCAAATAAAACACTTCCTTTAAAATCTGTCAATATAGTCAAGCTATTAAAATAACTTACTATCATCTTAGAGAAGACAGCCTCAAAATTGTCCCAAAGGAAAACAAAAATATTTATTATTAATGCTGTATACTTCCCATTTTCTGGATGTGAAAGTTTTCTTAAGTGAAAAGTGATGTTACTTAACAGTGGGGAACCATTCAGCCATGACAGAAACTCACAGACACATCTATATATACTGTCATACAAATTAACTTACTGACACAGTATCTTTACCTGAAGATTTTTTTCTGTTGTTATCCAGTGTCCCCCAACACCAAGAAGAGTAATGATATCATGCTTGTGAGGCAGCAACTGTGATTTTGAATCTGATTCATCTTCAGCACTGTATAATTTCACTGGGGAGGTGAGGGAAGAACAGATTTGTTTGAGCTCAGAAGAAAATTCTGTTCAGAATGAAACGTCTGTCTCTTCCTGTACCAAAAACCACATATCTTGGGATTCTTTACAGTCCTATGTCTTCAGATACAAATGAGTTGCAATATACGCATATGAATACACACAATGAAAGATGGCTGTCTGGAACAGCACTACAATTAAATTATGCTGTTAGTCACATGAGAATATCTGAGAAAGTATAAGATTTAGGAAATTCAATATATATTTCTTTTAACACATTTCAGTAGAACTCTAAGAAGTTCTTCAATTATTTCAGCTAAAAATAGTAACTTCAGTCTTTTCAACTATTACGATTGTTTTAGAATACAGGTTGACAGTACTGGTGATTATAGCGTAATTTTTGTGTTAAAATAAGGTGGCATAAAAAATGTTGTCACAGCTCTACTGTTTAAACACATTTTTTTCTTTTCAGTTTTAAATAGAGGAAAATTTCAGACAAATTTAGCAGATGACTAACAGTATTAGATGCTTCCACTAGAGGGTGGTATGAGGCGATCTTAAAGAGATCTTGCTTAAGGAGATCTACTGAGTAAATATACATACCTAAAATTGCATGGGAACAAGCAACTAAAACGTAATCATTTGAGGTGATGCAGCCTCCACCTATATTACTTGGAAATAATAAAAAAAAAATAAATCCAAAAACCTAATGGTGCTCTGAAGACCAGATTTTCATCAGTTACATACCTCCAGCATCTAGAACGATATCCACTCCCAGGCCACCCGTTTCTTCCAAGCAGCTTTCTGCCACATCTATCTTTCCATTGGACACATCTATCACTCGAGCTAGAAAGAGCAGTACATTTGGTCAGTTACAGTAAAAATGTAGAGTTTAGATTCAGAGCAGAACAGAAAGTTTCTAGCTTCTGAAAGTATTACAAGTTTGCAGCTAAGTCAAAAAAACTAGCCAATAGTTTTTTCATTTTCCAACACAGTGCAAGATCAACACCAAAAATATGTATTAGCTTAACGAAGCAGTAGAATTCAGAAGTCTGTTTAGGCCAAAAAGGATAAAGTATGCTCCTAAAAGAATTAGAAATCCTTCCCTAAGTTCCTTCTTTGCTTTTCTTCTTTTCCAAACCAACTTATAGCAAGTTAGTTTTTATTTTAGATTACTTTTTTTTTTTAATTTTATTTTAGACTTACAGCAAAGTTTAGTTTTTGCTATAGCAAGATAGCAAGTTCTGGAGTGACCATTCAATAGAAGCAAAAGGGAGTGATGAAAAGATTAGGAGGCACCTTATTTCACGTCTCCAGCTTTCAATTTATCTATCAAATAACCACAGCAGTAATACTTCTGGAGAGTTTTCCAAGCATAGCTTTCTTCCCTTACTCTACATAAAACCCACCACTTCCTGCCAGTCCCTTGCAGAACCCTTCTCTTGCTTCCACATCATAGTGGGAAACAAAAACCTATTCTCCCTGGCATGGAGCCCTGTCTCCCAGCGCAAGTCAGAAGTAAACATGTAAAAATGCAATAAACTCAGTCACGAGGTGCTGACTTGACTTTTCTTACGATTCCAGCAAGTTGTTGAATCTTAGTATATCCAGCTTTTCTTTAAAATAATGCTTAGTGACATCATTACTTATCTCACAGCACGGATAAACTTATTAATATATTACATTCTGCATGATGTTTTTAACCTCTAAATGTCTCTCTGGGTCATTAAATAAATATTTATATGGAAGTATTTACATTTCCTTTTGAAATATTTCTGAACTGAAAGTCACTAATACATTTTCTTCTCATATATCTGTGATACCATATTTATAGACGGTTATAAACCGCAGAATCAGGAATAACAAGGGCAGAGAAGTAGCAGGTAAGGTTTTTAGTTTTGTTTCATAATTATGAGGTAGAACAAACATTTAGAAACTAAACAGGCCAAAGACTTCTCAGCAAAATGATCACTGAAATCATGTCAAATAAATTTGGAGGCACATTTTCAAAGCATGACGGATTAAACTCAAATTTGCAATGTGTACTTACCCACTAAAGGCTGCCGTATACCTTCTTGAATTTAATCACAGGGTATGGGAAGGAAGGAGAGAAGAAAAATTGCAAGAAAGTGGTCATTAAGAAGAATATTAACAAATACTTGGTTAATGCTTTGGGGTTTGTGGGGTTTTATTTTTTTATTATCCCCCCCCCCCCAATCAAATCGTAAGATGCAATCAAACTCTTAGGTCAATCATTCAATTTCTTCACTGAAGTCAAATTATCTGACTAAAGAGAACACACATGGTCATAATTTAGTAAAAGTAAAGATGTCATCTTAATTTAATAATGATAGTCACATTCCCCCTATGCAAATAAAACCCCATCATATCCTCTTCTTATGGGTTTCTTCAGTCAAGAAGTTAAAAGTTTTTTCTTAATACGGCAAATTTGACAGGGTATAAAGTTTCTGCAAATAGTTTCACTTTTTGAGAATAATGCTGATTTAATAGACTCAAAGTCTGACTATCAAAATGAAAGGCAATAGTTTAGTCAGTTTGACTATTTTCTGATTGCTGTTTAGCAGTTTAGTTACTTAACTCGATACAGCAGTTCAAACAGTACTCAAAACCCGGTTCAATTTCCTTCCTAACAAAAGACTGTAACAATTTCTGTCCACTGCGGAAAAGGCTGAGCAACAAATGATAATGTAATTTTCCATAATCCTTTGTCATTTATGCAAAATTTCTCACAAAACATTTGTAAATTAGTTCAGTTTCTTCTTCTTTGACTTGCACAATTTCTTAAGTAACATTATTCTGACTGGGAAAAAGGCTTCAGTTTCTCTCTTCTTTCACTGGTGGTGAGAAGTAGAAATAACAATATTTCCACAACTTGGTACCAGAGTTTACTGTCACCCAGTAAGTTCAGGTACAGAGTTTAAAAACTGTCACACAAAAGATCTGCTACTTGGTTATTGAACATGCTCAAGAGAGCCATGAAATCACTGATAAGTTCCTACCAGAAACGTATCCACTGAGAGCTCAATATTGGTTTTTTAAAAAAAATTTAAAATCTAACAACAAACCAGATCAAAAAAAGAAGGAGGTAACCTAGGGAACAGAAGAAATACATATGTGTGTATACGTATTATTTCTTCTGTTCTCTAACAAACTCATCACATTATTTATGTAGTATTCTGTCTCTAGTCTGAAACATAGGCATTAAAATTTCAAAATTTGCTATAATCTCCTCCTTCATACTATTATTATAGTTCCTCCAGAGATTTCTGAAGACATGCAAAGACCCCATCCTGTTGATCTAAATATGAATCCTTAAACATTAACAAGAACTTCTACTTCAGGCACTGGAATCATATTTATTAAAAAAACCAACCAAACACACAAGACAAACCAACCAACCAAAAAAAATCCCAAACACAAAACCAGTGGCTTTTTGCTTTCACACTCAAACTGTTTATCCTCTTAATTCTGTATGCAGGTTATATCTGTTTATTTGAAGTAAAGTTGCAATTAAAATTTTTTTCCCCTAATGTTTATGTTCCACAAACATTTGCAAAACTGCTAAACTAAATTCCTATTGTTGTAAAACAAGAACATACATGAGCAATATAAGCAATGGCCTTTTCACTGCAAGACATGGTTGTTTCGGCCATTTTATGAAGCAGCTAGTTATGCTATACACTGATAACACAAACTGCTACTCATTGACAACTGATAGACTCTTGCTAAAAACTGAACAAAAAACCCACTAAACAAGCACAAAACTGAAAAAGCCTCCACCCACAGACATTAGAAGCCAGCTTAGCTAGCTACGCTTGGGTTACTTAGAGCATTTATTTTATATTAACATTCACATAACTTAGAAACGCCAGCAAAAAGTGAATACACCAAGCAACCCAAAGTTATGTTCATATGTGCTCATAGGACTATGATAATAAAATTAATTGCAAAGTCCTTTCTTAGCTAATAAAGTTTTCATATCATTAGCAAAACATGCCCATAAAATATTACAAAGCAAAGTTTTAGGTCTTTTGTATTTACTCCTTCACCGTGTTACAACTGGTGTATCAAACCTCTACGTATCAACAGCATTCACAAAAATGCTTTATATTCTGATGTCTGTAATGTATACTATTACAGTAAAAAAGACTTCTGAAATAAGAAAAGGAAAAAATAGCTTTTTTTGTGAAGTTGCAAAAAAATAGAGGTAATATAAAAATGTAGAGAAATAAGTCTGCCAGGTCTTAGAAGAAATTATTACATTTCCAACACAAAACTTTGCAGTTCCCTACTGAAGATCATTCAAGTCAGAAAGCAAAAATGTCTTTCTCCTTGCTCTTGTGAAATAACCTCTGCACACCACTCCACTTCCTGCTGCATTATCAGCACTCCAAAGCCACTACTGGAAGAGCTAAATGCTCACTTGGTAGGCTGGAAGTGAATCACTCCCCAACACTGCAGATGTGTGTGAACGTGCAGCCCCAGAATGCACATGCACACTGTGTTGTCTCTGTGCTTCCACTGCCAGTTCTGTTCTCAGGAGCCAGAAAGGAATTAAAATTGACAAGAACTCTGTTCTCTCTTTGTCTAAAGAGCAGCAGCTCTCTGGCTTATTTCATCCCTCTGCTAGCTTACTATTCTTGAGCCAACAGGGAGAACACAAGGACAATACTATGTGCACCTGCATATCAGCAATGCCTGATTTTAGTGAGTCACTAAGAATAAAGAGAGAAGATTTTAAAACTGCTCTAATTCTCCATTTGGAAAGCCAAGATTGCTAACAATATTACTATGCAAAACACAAAGGAGAAAGGAGTCAGAGTCAGGGACAGTTAACCTTGACATAATCTTTTTAATCAGATCTCATCTTAACCCATATATATTTTGATTGATGTGACTGTAATATAGGTAGACGTGGTAACTGACGACACAATGCTTTCCCCATAAAGACACTCTTACAAGAGACACAGCTACTCTTACTTAGTCTTCTTTGAATCGCAACAAAAATCGTACACTGAAAAATAAACTTGGTGATTATACTGGGGCAGTCTTCGCATTTTGAGGAGCAAGTATCAGACACTAGTTTTAACCTTTTCTTCACTGTACAGCAACGTTCATGGACTACAATCAAATTGGACTTTGCAATGCCATTTTAAAACTGTCTGAATAAAGAAATATTCTACTTTTGTCCACTCTGCAGCATTGGAATAAGAAGTTGTTTCATCAGGAAAGACGCTAGTAGCTTTTACATGAGAGTCTTTTCCAATGGTCCAAACAGCACTGTCATTTTGAGGGAAAAAAACCCCAAAACTTAAGTATCAAAGAGAAAAAAAAAAGGAAGAAGTCATAGATGAATCCAAGTATTACACCTAATGCAAAGCTCATTTGGAAAACAGGAAAATGCAGAGCCTTTAAGCATCCAGCTACAGTTATGACAGTACTTGAAACTGAGCTGCCACATAGCTTGATAAAACACTATTAGAAGTAATTTGATCCTGATGAATACTGTATCTCTAGTATATGATTATATCTGAACTCTGGCTCAGGTACCTAGATTACATACTGTGATACTGGTGATTTAATAATGCTTTCTTCTTGTTCGCAAGCAACAATTTTATAAAATGAAAAGACTTCTTGAGTAGCTAGGCCAAAACCCAGCACTCAAGCACTATTGTGTGAGATGGAAAGTACTGAGACAGTCATTACAATTTAAATGAAAAATAAAAGGTCATTAAATACACCTGAAACAGAAATTAAATGCCTATGGAGTACAGAATAAATTTTAAAACTATTTAACTAGACTATAAATTGGTATTTCAATTTTCAGCTACTGAAATGTCTCCAGACTAAAAAGAAAAAAAAAATTTTTGAGACATTCTTTAGCGTAAACTTTAGCACTGAAGAATATAACTTACCCACAGGGAGTCTAAGCCTCTCCAGGTACTGCTTATCTTCAAGACTGTATGCAGTAGAGACTACTTTAGCTCCTCTATGTTGTGCTAACTGAATAGCTATTGTACCGAATGGCTGCAGAAGAAAAAAGGTAGATAAATTTATTTACAGCAACAATTTGATGCAGTTTAAGAAAGATTATATTGCAAAGGACATTCAGGACTAGTCAGAAGAATATCCAGAAATGAACTTACTCCTTCAATAAAACACATCTGAACCAAGAATTTAAATATTCACAGATCTGATTCTGTTCCAAGTGAGGCAAAAAAAGTCTTTTCATTGACTGGGAAGCTCTGAACAAACTTTTAGGAGTTAATTAGTTCTCCTCTTCAACAAAATAGCTCAGACTCTACTTTAAGTAACACAAGTACCATAACTGCAATTGCAACTTGTAGCTTTGGGCTTGATTGCTTGTTGAAGGAAGAAGTGCTACCAAGGAAAAAGCCCTAGCCACATTTACATTAATGAATCTTGGCTGAGGCAAGCTCCACATCTTCATTAGCAATAAAGACTGCAGTAATGCAAATGAAATTATTTATATCTAGGAGAAGTTAAAAAGCAGTGGTGGGAAAGGAATAAAAAAAAAAATCAAGGCACTTTCCTCCAGTTATACCTGAGGGCTTAGGGTAAAACTATGTCAATGTACAACACCAGAAAAGAACTACTTCTCTTCACTACCCACACAACATGTAAAGTACTGTATTCTTGGCTCAGTATCTTATTTGGGAGGGCCCTTCCTATTAATCCATTAAGTTAATGGCACTGCCAGGAGTAAAATACAAGGCTTGATAAGTTTAGTGTTGTAAGAAATCCAATCATTCAGGTGATAAGACAGTTATTTATGGCAGAGGTAATCTTTCTGTTCTGAAATTGTTAGTATTGCACAGTTGTTACCTACACTTGCTCCATCCATTACGAGGACAGTTTTTCCAGGAGAGACGTGGGAAAGGTAGTGTAAAGCTGTGTATGCTCGGACACCATCACGAACAGTCCCAGCTGCTTCAACCCAACAGACTTTTTCTGGTTTACGAACTAAGTTTGGGGAAAAAACAAACAAACAAAATGGGAAAAAAAAGCAGCAAGTCTCTGACATTTCACTCAGAAGTATTTTTTAGACTTCATCAATTTCTAAAACATAAAAGAAAATTACACAAGTCAAATCATCTACAGGTATAATTGTGATGTACTTCACAAAGGCAATATTCCAATGTTGTGGCTCATGGCAGTGTTAGGTCAGCTACACAGAGTCGAAGTGGAAAAGGCAATTGTTATTCCAAGAATAATCAGTTTGCTTCTGCAGCACTCTTATGAGCAAGTTCAAATACAAAACCACTATTTAAACAGGAAAAAAGAAAAAAAGAGACACACTTCCTACCATAACCTCCTGACTGAAATGATCTGAGGAGATCTTTTCTCCTTTTCACAAAGGTAATTCTGACACAGAGAACATATAATGCACGTTCTAACCCACGAAGTCCTAATTCTCTTTCTCTATAGGTAAGGATCTTCTACTTCATGATCCATTGGTATAAACAGCTTGTGGAGATTATAACACATTTTAAGAGAGAGAAAGGTCAAGATAACATTATTTGTCATCTCTGTTTTCTGTTTTCTCTATCTACGAGACACTTAAGAGTTTTCCCGTTCTATCCACATGCTTAAAAGCCTGGGGAGGTAATGTTAATGAAGTACTCTGTTCATTAGAAATCACAAGTTCAAACACCATTTTTAATGTAAGCATTTTACATGATGTAGCAGGGACCTTGTTACTAAGCTAGAAGATCATCATAGGCCAGCTGAGAGTCTAGCATAGAAAAGAACTAAGTAAGTGCAATCCTCCTGAGGCACACTAGAAGGGAAAAAGATTGGAAAAGTTTGGTCTGTTGCTTTAAGCGTAAGAATTGACAGTTTAGCCTGAATTGGTGAATCTATAAAACAACATAAGCAATGCGATCACCTGGGATCATTTATCAATGTGCTGCAAAAGAATTCTGGGGCTCATCACCAGCATCATCACTTTGTGTGCCAGTTCATACTACTTAGCACAAAGCAAGCTACTGAAGGTAATATAAAGTCAGAAATATTTTCTGCCTATAGTTACCATGAATAGTGATAAGGAAGCACAGACCTCTAGATTTCATTTTGTTTGATTTGTACTTTTAAGTGTTAGAAAGAATAAACCTTACTTTCTCATCTCCATGAGTCCATGACTTATTTTGCAAAAACTGTCATAGCTAGTCAGGAAGATTTCATCTTCAAACAAGTCAACATAAATAATACTTGTTTACCTCTCTTATATATTTAAAAAAAAAACCAACAACAAACACACAGAGGATATTTTACAATATTTTACACAATAAAGTAGGAATTTGGTTTTGGTATAAACAAATTTAAAGGAGTCACCTCATAACTTACACAGGCTGAATTCATGGATAGACACAAAAACACAATACAAACCAACTGAGCAAAAGAGTAGTTTGCTTAAAGTAACACAACAAACTTGGGAGAAGCACAAAGATTCCCAAATTCAGTATTCTACACATTAAAGTACTCCATGCTCAGAAAGGGAGAAGTGGAAAGTCACAATAATTGAAAAGAATGTTTCAATACTAGGTTTTCCCCAATCTGTATTCCCTGAAAATTCCTCTCTCCAGGTTCTAGTCTGCTAATTTTATCCCATCTGTTAGTCCAGTCTCAAATGATATTCCTGGATTGAGTTAAAGTGAGGAAAAAAGCAAATTTCTCCTCATTTAATTTTGTGACAGATGAGGTGAGGAAAAAGTAGAAGGACAATGAAGCAACAAAAAGGGAAGTTAGAAGGGGGGGGGGGAAGGAAAGAGTCAGCTTGTGTGGTTTAGGCAAAACATTAACCCATTAAACGATAACAGCAAAGAAAAAGCCCTTGAGAGTACATAGTAGTCAAACTTCTATGAACAGGCAGAGTAGATAGAATGTCTGAATGTTGCTATACAGAACAAGTTTGCCCAGAGGTAAGTTAATTAGCTCCCTATTAGAAAAGCTAAACTGAAGTCTAAAGATACAGTAAATGTAAATATTAGCAAAATATAAGAACTACATACCCAAATAATGCTCATGAACTAGAACAGCTTCACAAAGACCAGACTCTTCAGAATCCAGGGGCAAAATTCCTGAAAAAAAAATTGAACATAGACTTTTAGTTTCAAACAAGCACACATTATAACCAAAACAAGCTCCTAATGAAATTGCTAGTCCCACTTGATCTGTGGTTCAGTTGCCCTCTTGTCATGTTTATGATACATTAAGAAACCCTGGCAAGGTAACAGCCTATAATCTCTATGGGCACAGTGCACAAGATGGTTCCAAAGGTGGTCCAAACAGCATTTTGGGGTTGGGGAGAGAAAGAATGGGGACACTACTGAGTGCTTTTTGCTACTGGCATGCTTAATTTTTGTCAGGTCATGTCTGAACTCATTTCACACTGCTCTCACTCTGATGTGTGCTCCTGTTTCTACTCTGGGCCATGACTAACAAAGAAAAAAACCAAGCTCTCGTATTGCAGATGGGCACAGACCAAGCCACACTACAGATACCTCTAGTGTTCCATCCTGATGCCTGTGTGTTGTTAGCCAAGGCAGCAAAAAGGGGACAAAAAGAAGCAGAGGAAAAACAAGCAAGAATAAGTGAGTGTAAGTTTTAAAAAGGTGGAATGGAGAAGAGGAACTAAAGGAAAAATAACACCCATGGAAGACAGAGAAAGCAAACACAGAACAGGGAGAAGAAAAAGAGAAATCCATCCTGGTCATAACAGTGCTTTTTTCCCCCACTGGACAAGGAAGGAGATCCATGAGCAGTAGGTTCTGGCATCCAATCAGTCTTCTGAATATATGTATCCTTTTTCCTCTGTAAAACAGTATTTTCTCCCCTCTTCCATCCAAATCTTATACTGCATTTAGAACAGAGCAAGGGCTTTGGCTTAAAATCCTCAGCAAATTTGGCTGCTATTTCTAGTCCTTCACAATTCCCATTAAAAAATGGTTACCCTACAGTGCTTGTGTACATCTGCAGATCTCTCAAGGGTTTCTCTATGGAATAATGCTAATGAAAAGTCTAAAGTAGCTATCTACAGCAGCTGTTGTGCAATTAGGAAATAATGCAAGGGCAAGAATCTCGGAACAGAAGGATTTCTTACAACATCACTATCAACTCTATCTCACTTTCGTAATTTAGTCATCCTGTAATCCTTTAGTTTAACATACAAAATATAAACATATATGAAGAAATGTCCCTAAGAAATAACTCTTCTATCCCAAAGCATCATTTGGATTTTTTATGATTCATACAGTATCATATTTCAAATGTTAAGAAAGATATCCTTATAGTAAATTAAAATAGTCCTGGCACCTAAAACAGTTTGCCATCTAACATCTTACTATAGAAAAAGTAAAACACAGAATGAAAAATACATGAAGACATTCCTTTCCTTGACAGATGGAAAAGTTCAGGAACAAGTCACATTATCTCCTAACACTCAAAACAGCCTCCAAGGAGTCATTATACATTGCTGTCAACTCACATTGATTTCCGATTCTCTAAAACCATTCACAAAAACATGATCCTTATCCTGAGGGAAAGACATATGGCATCTTAAAGAACTGTGCCCCTTAGTATACCTCATAATGCTTACAGAAGCTCCAACATGAAGTATAAACCTTTATTTTACATATGCTATACACATCAAGCATTTGACAGAAGTACGAAATTAGATTTTTCACCTTACTTGTCAGAAATACTCCACATAGCATACGGCTTTGGTGCATTGATTATTTATGTGTCAGTAACAGGGCATATGGAGAACTGACATGCAGACTGGCTAACCACCAGTAAATCTAAGCAGGTACACTTATATTTAGGTTCATGTCTCCAAGTATTTGTAGCCAATTTAACTCTCAGGATATTTCTCCCTGCACTTATTCTAATGAGGAATAAAAAGACACGGACAACCAAGTCTCAGACAAAATCAGTCTGCTTCTTTCATGACCCAAGTACAGATTCCATTCCCTTAATGTCAGATTTACTCTGAAGTAGCTGAGCTGATTCAAACTACTTTTTCTATATTTGAATTAACAAGAATGGAACGAAGTCCTAACTCACAAAAAATCCCTACCCTCCCATAGCCATTTAGAACATCACTTAGCCCTCTCAGGATCACCGACATATTTTCAGAAGGGTTTTTTTTCCCTAGCTACTTACTGAAACTGTTTTGCTTCAACTACAACAGAAGGTGATTGAAACACAAATACTATTTTAAAATATTCAACAGATACAGCATATGTCAGTAAGATATTTAACCAAATGAGCAATACTGTTCACAATGATACCATTCATAGTTTAAAGTTTATTCATATGCAAAATCAGAAAATGCCAGGCCATAGCTGTTCTACTTTACCAAACAAAGCAAAGCCATTTCTGTACCCCATAAAATGGAATAATAATTCCTAACTGAAAAGATTACACCTTCTCTGGTGAATAAATAATAATAATCACAAATCATATTCCATTACATTTAAGCTAGAGATATGAAAGGTCTGCCAAAGTTTTACCAGCAAAAGAAAAGCCCCAAACATTTTCCATGTCATTTTTGATCTGGAAATCTGATTTAAACAAGCAAAAAAAAAGCACAGTGATTACCACTTGCCTTTCTGATGGACTTCTCTGATAATAATGTCATAGTAGGATCACAAAGCATGGACTCCCTGTAGTTAAGTTATGGGGGAAACAAGTCCACTTTCAAGAACTCTAACGTGCGGTAAAAATGAAGATTCTAGAAAATGAGCAGCTCGAATCAGTGTTTCTTTTTAAATGTGGCCTTGTATTTAGCACATTTAAAACACTTGAGTACATCTTTAAGGTCGCTTCCAACCTAAACCATTCTATGATTCTATGATTGCTTTTGGCAACTCAGAAAATCCAGCAGAACTGGTGAACCTACTTTCATGTTTATGTTAGGACCGCTCTTGATTTCTTTAAAAGGAACTGACATGACTTAGAAGAAACTGAACAGTCTTCAGTACGCTTGAAGAAGAGATTCATCACTAGCAGTTAAAAGTGTATTTTTATATCATCCTCAAAATGGCTGAAAATATAAACCTAGACTTTTTATCACCCACAAAACCAAAAAAACAAAGTATTAATTACATCAAGACTGTTATAAATACAAATAATTGTGTATGTATTCAGATGGTTGCCTTTAGAACACTCACTCCACATGGCTAATTCGACCCAGGTTCTATATTCTTTAAGATTTGCTGAATGAAGTAGGACTATGACAGATTACATTAGATGAGGACCTGAACTTCAATCCTTGTAATGAAAAAACTTCCTGAAGAGAACAGTTTCAGAACAGAATTGTCATTTATAAGAGTTTATTCATGCAACACTAGTTGAATCTTTGAAAATACATGTCTAATTCTAGATTTAGCAATGATTACAACCTCAGCCATTCATTATAAAAAGATTACTAATTGTATTAGTTGATAAGGCAAACAAGCATTAACTTACCCACCACTTCATCATCTGGCTGAAAAAAGGTTACCTTTCTTCCAACTCACAAATACATGAAAAGGAGGAAAGAAGGTATGAAGATAAATGTTTATAGATTAAATTGAAGATGCATTTGAAAGCACTTTTTATCACTAGCTCACAAAACTAAAAATATACCCTGCTAGTGATTTTTTTTTTTTTCCTATTAAATATGCACATACTAAACCCAAATGTTTAATTCACTAAACTTTGGCACCCCATCCACAGTTACACGCACGTACACACATGCATATGTGTTTGAAAGATCCAGGCTTTAAACTACACATCAAAGGTGGATATGTCAGTGAAACACTGCTGAAATTCCTGAATGTTATTTTGTCTTCACTATTCCAACAACTGATTTTTACAAATAAATTAAAGACTGTTATAGCATGTGCAGGTAATAGCTTAAGATCTCAGTATATTTTATTTAGAAAGCTGCCATACAATTTTATTTTTTTTTAAACTTTGAACAGTTATGCAGGAATTACAGTTCAGTTCCTTTTTTCACTTTCATTTCAGTATCATCACTGACTTAGGGGAAGCCTCATTAAGAAAGCAAATAATTCCTACTATTGAAGGTGTACCATACAAATAGTATTTATTTGTTCTGGATTACCAGGCCTTAATTCTTGCTCTATACCCTCAGAAGACAATTATACTAACTTACCTTCCAATACAACTCCAGAAATTTCTCGACCAACAGGTAGAAACTCCTTCTCCAGTTTTATTTCTGACAGAAGCTAAATGAAAATAATCGTTACAACATTCTTACTAAGGCTCAAAATTTGCATATTTATGATCATCTTACAGTGTTTGATATTCATAGTAAGAAAGTTGGGCCGTTACCAAAATATTATCTGGGGGAAAAAAGTACACACATTCCTCATTTAATATTAAAACCTTTGTACTGATTTTCTGTATTTAAATTTAGAAGCATATAAAAATATAAAAACAGAGTTATGAACAGGCAAGCCAAACTGTGACTTAAAGCCAGTATGCAGAGGATGATAAAAAGGATTTACTGTAAGAGAACTCATAAATGACAACTGATCTTTCTCCATAAATTAGGAACCAAATTACAGGTGCTTTTTATTTAAAGAGATATGCAAGAATACCACATCAATCCTGTGCCCTCTTTCTCAGCAGTAAAGCCATATCCTCAGGTGGCATAAATGGAATTGTGCCAATTACCAGCTAAGGCCCTGGCTTAGATCTTCAACAGAAACTGTAAACACCTCTAGTTTTTATAAAAAAAAAAAAAAAAAAAAAAAAAAAAAAAAAAAAAAAACAAACAAAAAACAAAATAA
>VFFE01006872.1:321712-386437 GCA_008921705.1 Burhinus oedicnemus
TATCTATCCAGCTCAGTGCACAGGCTCTAACTTGTACTTTCACATCATTGTCTCTTGTAGGAGGAAGGTTTTCCTAGGACAAATTTACAGATGTTACATTATACCATGTAACATGAATGTGCTACTAGGATCCTCTCAAGCTCTTTTCCACAGAGTCTTTGTTTTAGATTGTTTTGTGTCAGAACAAGAAATTTTTTTTCAATGAAAAGGGAGCTGATATCACAATGGATTTACAACACTATTTTGAGTACATGTATATTACTATTACAAACTGATCACTAGATCTTACTAAACCTCAACAGACACTGACATTATTTTTCTGGGGGTTTTTTTGCCAGTTAAAAATGACACCCTTATCTGAAGCAATTTTTGTATGTAATTACTCCCCTAGTGTCTAACAAGCAGAAGGAAGCAGATCTTTTAATATTAAAACTATATTGCAAGAGTGATGGAGAATTTTAAGAGAACTTTGACATGAATGTCTGACATACTGTACTGACAAACTTACTAAGTAGTCCAGATGGTGTCAAAGAAACAGCACTGATAAGAATTGGTGTTAAGTCCCACAAATGATGGCTACCTCACATACAGAAGTGTTCTGCTAATGAAGCTTCCTCTTACTATTTCAACTTTTGGTTTTGGGATTGACATCTGAAATGATTTTAAGTAGCTGAGTACTGCTACTTTGAAGTATTTTATTAGCCAAGTTGAGCACTGGACTGCTGACTGCACACACCTGTTGAAGAACTACCTCAGGTAAAGGATGAAAAAATTATGTATTTCCATGTTATACATAGTCTGCAGTGTAGATGTCTGTTGGAACAGAAAGTGAAATGCTTACCAGAAAGTCATGAGAGCTTCGTTTCTGCTTCTGAAGTTAAGATATATTTGTGTTTAAGCTTTCTTTGATTATTTTCTTTTAACTATTCCCAAGAAACAGCTGTTGCTTTTCTCCTAGGCTTAGCAACATGAACAGTAACCTCTGTCCAAGCAGTATTGAGCTGAACTTTTTCTCACCCCAGCTGAGTTAAACACATGCTGTGCCTTTAAAATTGCACGGCATTTTGCCAGTCAGACTGACCTCCTGCTCCTCAAACAAACCAAAGTGGGTTCTTACTCTTTGTTCCACGAAACAGAAAAGCCATTAAACTGCTGAACTATATGAATACCGCATCTCTAGTTTAAAAAAAAAAAAAAAAGTCAGAATCTAAGGGACTTATTTAATTTATATAAATTTAAGATTACATTGTCTTTTGGAACCATCCTTTTAGTATGCATAGCCCAATGAACCTAAGTACTGCTACAATGCACATAATAAAATTGCTTTTCTTTATAAAAGAATACAAGTCTTAAGACCAAAAAGAGACAATGAATTGTTTGTGCAGTTAACTGAATCCTGCCTTCGTAATTTAAATACGCCATTATTAGGAACTGACCAAGCATCATATAAGGAAGGTTTGCTATGGAAATTGTTCATCCAAGCTACTGACTTTTCATTATCCACCTTCTGTTCTATTAAGGTGTCCTCAGCCAACTAGCTTTCCTTTTCCTCACCGTTATATTTCTTTCAATTTAAGATGATAATTCCATAGTGCTGGTCATTACACAGACACCTGCAGAATCAGTTCCTGTGTGAAGAGATTTAAATAGGCAAGTAGGCAGACAATGTCTATGTGCAGGACTGCAGTTTCAAGACCTGCTTTAGCTTACTTAAGACTGTATCAGGGTTGTCTGACTTGCCTGTTGCCAGCATCTACATATTCCCATCCCCTCCTTTGTGTTGGAGCTAGCAATCATGGAGCCATCACAACAATGTGAACTAACTTGTAACAAGATTACTAGTTTTCACCTGGATAAGTAAGCTGATCCAGCTCACCTTATAGCTGCATGACTCCTAAAACCATTACAAGGAAGAGAACAAAAATGTACCGCTGGAAAGTGAACAAACCTTTTCAGCAAAAGCACAATTTCACAATCAGTTGAAGTAGATGTAAGATTGCTCCATGAATATGCACCTTGGTAGTATCAAAATCACCCATCTCATTGCATCCTTCTCTTCAGGCAGTTCATTAGATGTACTTCATTACTGGGACTTTGCAGCTGCTCAAGCAAGATTCTCACCAGTACAACATTGTTTCATTTTGATATATGGCTCATAGGTATATTTAAGTATCTATATTACACAGGTATACATAGGTATCTATAGTAATTTATTTTGTACCTATAAGAGATTTAAGAGCATAGGTTCACATCCGCAAAACCATGTAAGCATTTTTCTACTGTTCAGACACCCATACTGCATCATATACGCTCAATGACATCCTATTTTAGCCTTATGCCACAAGCTCATGTGTACACACGTATCCAATTAATGTTTACATCAAACTGACAAAGACTCTTTAGCACAATAGTTTCAGCTAAATTTGACAGAAAAATAGTTGTCTTCTTGTTGTTCCCTTAAGTTGTAGGAAAATAGGTAGCTAGACAAAGACAACTTATCAGTGCCTCTGAGAAAAATGCTACACTGTGATCTCAGTCCTCAGTAAGAGCAAAGAACTCATAACAGGAAATAAAATAACAGTAGGAAAACTCCAAACATGGTAAATTTCTCAAGCTGTATTTCTATTTTTTCAGTGACCAGAAACTCCAGCCAGGCTATGTGAATCCATATGAAGCCAGGCTTCATTCATTACGCCTGCAAAACTTGTTTTTAACACATGGACAGAGAAATCTAGCACTGGTCTTGCCAAGTGCTGCATGATGCTGGTAAAATACACCTCCCCTACTTTTATTTACCTGTCTGTATGTGCAAGGATTACACCAGTTCTTTTTTAAGTCTACAGAAGAGTTAGGTGTTTCAATTCCCATGTGGCATTCAGCCACACTCTCTTCGTCCACTGAATGATTTAATAGTGCTATTATGATCGGAACTCACTCTTTCCTGGAAGACAAATGTCATTTCCTCTCCAGGTGAATTCTGCTGACAATACAAGGCCTTCATAGTGATCTGAAAAAAGACACAGCAACCAAACTGTAATACATACAGTATCTATAGAGCAAACAAGTACCTAAAGCTTTACCTTACTTTATAAGCAGAACAGCAATTGTTTTCAAGCAACACAGGGCCTACGAGTCCTTCCAACATAAGTTCCAAACCAGATCAGCAGATAAGCCAATATGTGGCATTACCTGCAACAAGTTACATCAATACTGTTGACGATAATATAGCAAATCCTGGGGGCTGATGATGTACAGCAAAAGGCAATGAATGATACACAGGATTTACTGATTGGTTGTCCAATGCAGTAGATGGGTTGTTTGCCACCCAGGCTGGAAAGCACACCATTTGACTAGCTCAGACAAAGGCAGCACAAAAGGCACTATAATCAGTGAAGGAATACAAGGAACCTTGCTTATGACTTCACTAAAAATCATAACTTGGGTTTTTGGTCTCCTTTCCCAACTCGGCATATGTTGTCCTCAACAAACAACAGCCTTTTGGAGAGGGGAAAAAAAAAATAATTAAAAAGAGGTCTCTTCAAGTTTCAGTTAAAAGAAAAGCACAGAGCAGAGAGGCAGAAAACCATTATATTGCTTCTGGCAGCCAGCACGAACACCTCAGGGCACGCCCGAGGTTGAAGGGACCGCCCTGAGGCACCTCGCCTTTCAGAAGCGCAGAGCAGCGCGGCAGCCGGGGCCCGGCACAACCCCGGCCAGCGCCGCAGGGAGCCCCGAGCTCGGCGGTGCCGGGCCACTTCACCTGGCTCTCGGCGCGCTGCGGGCCCCAGCACCCACACGTTCCTCCATGCCAGCTACCGAGCTGCGCCCGCTTCCCTCAGCGCCACCAGCCACGCCGCTGGTATTATTCCGGTGCTTTACCACACCAGAGAGCAGCTCGGCGCGGGGGGAAGACACCACCGCCTCACCAGCGCCCGCCTCCGCACCGGGTCGCCCGCGGCGTCGCAGCAGCCCCTCAGCGCCCGCCGAGGGCCAGGCGCGGAGGAAACCGGCGCAGAGACGACACCAAAGGGAAGGGCTCCAACTCCACCCCGGCCACCCAGCGGGAAAAGCCCCCGGGAGCCGACAGGACGCACCGGCGGCCCCCGGGAAGCGCCGCCACCCCGCGACCGGCGGTTGCCATGACAAACCGTTACTTCCGCCGTGCTCCCCACCTCGACGCCCTCCGGCGAGCGCGGTCACCGCCCCCACGCCCCGCTCCCAGCCCCCACGGCCAGAGAGACGCCCCATCAGATCGTGATTGGCCACGGCTGCCGCCGCTCGGCATACAAGCGGGGGCGGGATTGGCTAGGGCGGCTGTCGCTCTTGACAAGAAAGGAGGCGGGAGGAGGCGCGCCCCCTCCCCGGTGGTGCGCGAGACTACGCAGCCCAGCAGGCTGCGCGGCTCCGCCGCCCCGCCCGGCGGACTACAGCGTCCGTGACCTCCCGGGAGCGGGGCCGGCAACCGGGACACCGCCGAGGGGGTGGGGGAATGTGAGGGAAGGAAGAGACACCGCTTTGAATTACCCTTGTGCAAAGTAAAGGGGCCACCCACCCCCGCTGGAGGTGAGGAGGGAGCCCGGCCGCCCCCTCCCTCCCCCTCGGCTCCGCTCCCTGCGCGCTGACCCCCTCGGCGCGAGAGCGGGCCTGGCCGAGCCCGGATTGGCCGGAGGAGGCGGGGTCCCTGCGGCGCTCCCCGCCTCTGATTGGCGGCACTCGCCTGCCCGTCGCGCGGGGTGGAGGGGGGCGGGAGGGAGGCCGCGGGCGCGCGTCAGTACGGCGGCTGTGAGGGCGAGCGCGAGCCAGGGCTCCTCCCCCCGCCGCCCGCCAGACGGTGGCTGAGGAGGCAGCGGGAGGGGATGGTGCGTCTGGCGGAGGCGGTGGCGGACGCCGCTCCGGCTCCTCCATCCCCCCCGCCGTCGCCATGGGTGTGAGTAGGGCCCCTCGGCCCGCGCAGATATGAGGTACTGCCCAGCGGTGGCGGGAGGGGACGGGAAGGAGCGGGGAGGGGGGGTTACCTTCACTGGGAGGGGCGCCGGTTCACCCCAGGCCGACGGGGCCCGGCGGGCACCCGCGGGGGGGGGTGTGTGTGCAGCGGCGCCTCTGCCCCGCGCTGCCTCTGCCGCCCCCCGCCTCTGCACGGTACCGGCGGCCGGGCGTGTCCCGGTGCCCGGGCCCGCTGACAGGCGCCGGGTGCCCGGCACGGAGCGAGGCGCCCCGCTGCTCTTCATCTCCCTCGGTAGCCGTGGTCGTCGCCGGTGTGGGCGGCCCGGGTGTGGGCGCGGAGCCGTGAGGCGGGCGCCCGCGGGATGCGCCCGCCGTGCGGGTCCGGCGCCGGCTGCTCTGCGCAGGGGCTAGCGCCGCTGCTTGCCTTCCTCGGGCTGGCCTTTTTTTCCCCTATTATTCTTTTAATTTTTATTGGTATTTCACTGGGGTGGGTTTCGCGGGTGCCGTTTTCGTAGCTACGGTTTTATCGGTAGAGGAAAGCGGGGCAATGCGGCGGGAGGGGCGCTCCGGTTCGTGTGCGCTGGCTCGGTGATAGCACAAGCCCTCGCCGTCACAAGACAGCCATCGCTCCCGGGAGTAACCGTGTCCCGGCCACCCGTATACTCCGGGGGAATCTCGGACGTGGAATGCAAGGGGTGGGATGTGCGGCTGCGGGTAGCGGGCTTCCCTTTACCGCGTTAAGTAACGATTATTCCTGCTGCCTCCGTCCTCTTTACTCCCTGCCCCTTCGACGCATACAGTCTGCCGTGGTGCGAAGGGAAGGAGGAATGCCATCCCTTACGGCCTGAAAAGGGCACACGACCAATTGAACGAGAGAATGTTCTCTGGGCGTCAGGAAAAGGAAACCGGTACATGGTCGGGGTTTTGTCCCTTCATTTCTGTTTGCCTCGGATTAGCAGACAACTTTGTGGATAATGTTTCCTGTGTTCTGTTTTCCTTTTGTTCTGATTCAGCTGCTTCTTTATTTTGAAAGAAATGCGGGTTTTGCTTTTAGAAAACAATATTTTCTGTGAACTCTACCTTTCTGTGGGGTGTGGATGTTATGAGAGGGAAAATAGATCATTAGAGAGTATTATTTAGTAAATAATTCTTGTTAGTAAAATAACTAGCCTTCAAGATGCGAGTGTGGTACTCATTAAAGCAAGAAACACTGTTTTCCTCTACCTCTTCCCACCCTCCAGTTCTAAAGTATGCTTTTTGTTTAGAGCTTGTATGGCAATATACGTTTAAGGTAATAGCCATGTATCTTAACAAAATATTTGAAGTCAGCCTCCAAATGCATGCATTTTTTTGCTAAAACAAAGAGCCAAACTATGTATTATAGGTACCAATGACTCTGGAGAATGTTAAGCTGTGCAGTGTTATTCCACACTGTCTTAGACAACCTTCCTTTCTTTTGCCTTTTTGTTCTAGTCACCAGTAACTTCCCTTGGTGAGTATGACCTGGTGATGTTTTTTATACGGTATACTTTTTACATAGCAGTGAATTGATTACTGAATTCTTCTTTCTGTTTTAAAATGCTCACACTGCATCTCCAAAACTTGAGGGGGTGAGGTATGGTAGGAGGAGTCTTGAATGTCAGCTGTATTCAGATTTCCAAGTATAGGAGTGGGGGGTGTACTTGTTTGTGGATGATGAGGAGGTGTACTGATTGCATATAGAAGTACAGGTAAAGAAAACAGTTGCATTCTTTTTGTTAACTTATAATTTAGGATATGTAGTTGTCTATGTTTAGGCGTGCATGTAAGTCAAAGCAGCTTGAGCCATTTTAGCTTGCGTGATTAGCACTTGTGTATGCTCTCACTGATTTTGGCAGCTTTACAGGGGTCATATTTCGTACAGATGAACTGTTTCTGAACAGTTTCTCCAGTGTATTAGGCTCAAACTTCATTTGAGCTGAGTGGGCTGCTCTTTGCACTTGCTGCTTCACAAACCACACTTAATTCTTTCAGTTCTCTCTATAATATCCCACTATCTTTCATTCCAGATAAGATCCTTTTCATAATAGCTGTGTTTTCTTGATAATTTTCCTTTATATCCTGATTCAGTGGAATAACTACTTAGATAAGAATAAAATAAGAATTGGTACCTCAAAATAAACCAATGACCTGCGGTGCCTGTTCTGTCTTTTGCTGCTGTTAGCTGTTTGGTGGAAAGGCTGCATGCTCTTTCCTTAATACCTCCAATTATGCAGTTAGGATAGATCTGGATTCAGGAAAGAATGTGAATCTAGCAATTAAATAATTCTAAATTATGATGTTGAATAGCCTTTTCTGGTCTATCTTTGTACTCTAGTCATGGATTGTAGTTTTATTTTTTAGTAGGATAACATCAGGGAAAATAGGAATGTTAAGTTTCCTTTGTAGAATAAAAATAAAAAAAGTTAAGGAAAATGTAAGCAATGGCTTGAGGAATGAGAAGATCATCATAGAGAATTATCAACTATGAACATTTTTTTATGCTGTCTTTAGTAATAGAGTAGAATAAATCATAAGCAGACAGATTTGTTTGTAGTACACATTTCAGATGGGGATAGCTCAGTAGTTAACCTGCATGGAGCCAAAGAGATCAGATTAATTTTTAATTTTTTTTTTACTATAAAAATAAACCAAAGGTTGCTTCTGCTCCTGTTGTCTGCTAGAAACTTTGAGTGCTCATTGCTATTGTATTTAATACAGCTGCTGAACTTGAAATGCCCCCTACACAGTAAGTTGGTTTTGTTTTTACTTGCATAGCATGAAATTGGGTGGTGTGGCAGACAATTAGAAATTCGGTCCAGTCTGAGATCTGATGATAAATGACTTGTGCACATAAAACCTTACTGTGAGGTGCTGAATTTCTGTATGATATGTGGCAAAAGTAGTTACCCTCTTTTTAAGTGTACACTCGCTAAAATTAAAAAAGAATATAGCAGTTTCCATATTTTTGGAGGGCGTTGTTATTGTAGGTGTGTCTTGATATTTTAATTGTAGATTGCAGTATACATAACTGTATTTGCCGATCCTTCATACAACAAAACAATTGTGTGGTTTTGGAGTGTGTATGTAGTTGTCTAGTTAACCTGCCTGTCTAGAATGAATCTCTCTAGATAGCTCTGTTTAAGGGGAAGAGGTGATCAAGTTCTTTATAGACCATACACCGTTTGTATAGGAGAGATTAGTTTCTGATTACTGATCTTAAATGTTTTTCTACAACTGAAACTGGAATTTGTTTATCTCCTTCAGAGTGTCAGAGAATTAACTTCTTGACCAGAATAGAAAATGAATGGGCATTAAATAATTTTGTGTGGGGAGGAGTGAAGATAGGTATTCTCTGTCTTCCCTAGGAAGAAAGGTGGTGTGGTTTTTTTTCTTTTATTTCTAATGCAAAAGGTGTGTTTTTACAACATTCCTTTCATTGCAAGCAGTCAAAATGCAGAAAAATTAAATGACATAGTATATGCGTGGTTTGATTTTTCTCTTATTAAATGTATTAAACTTACATATGTTGGATATTATATTTTCCTTTTTCGTGTGTTGTTTCTAACGTAATTGGATTAATTAGCATTAGTGTAATTTCAGTGGTTGTCTTTCCTTTTCTCTGTAAAGTCAACTTTTTGCAAGTGTTGTATGTGTCTGGAATTTTGAAATAATCATATTATTAGTTGTCTGAAACCTAAATCTCTCCTGTCTATTTCTCTTTCACAGTAGTTCTCAATCTAGCTTCCTCTGCTCTGTGTCTCATGGTTGTGTGTGCCCACAGGATATTTGTAGTGACCGCAGTTTTGACAGTTGAAGTCTAAATACTATGAATTTATAAGAGTAAGTTTTTGTGTGATGGTAATCCTTGAAAATCCTGGGCTTGATGATATATTCTAGTATTATAGATAAATACTAGTACTAATATTATAGATAGGCAAGCCCTAGTAATACTATTAAGATACTTTCACTGAAGACCTGTTGTCTCAAGAATTCAGGTTTTCCTTTGTATTTTGGTGGGTAGCTCCTTCTAATTTCCATGGGGGTTCTCTACCTGAATATCTTTTAAGGATCTAGACTTGAGGATGACTAATCTACTGTAAATGACTGGACAGTGGTTTGTCTTTGTATCATTTCAAGATGCAGTTTTAGTTGCTCCATATAAATGCACAATTTGTAGATAATAGTTATTAATGTATTTCGAAAATACACAGAACACCTGGGTTTAAATCTATGGTTTCTGGAAGAGGGTTCATGGAGAGCCACCTGAAATGGTTGGGACTTCTCTGGAGGACTCATAATGAAACTCCTTTGTAGCACATTGCTTTCTATACTTTCATACATAATTGTAAATAATACTTACAACAATTAAATATACCTATGAAATAATTCATGAGCTATGTATGAGGACTTATTTATAGCATTTAGAAGATTTGTAACTCAAACCACGCATAATTAATCTAAAGTAGTATCTTTGGACCACTTTACTAGTTAGCTGCTCTACTTATCTTTTAGCCGTACTTTCTAAGATGTTTTCCAAAATTAATTACCAGACTTTACAACTGAGAATAAAACAATGGAAAGTGAAGTTTTTAATGGAATGTATAGTTCATAGTAGAAACTTCCAGCTAGAATCATGTGTGCTGTGAGCAGGTAGTCTGGGTTTCCCAACATCCTTGACAGTTAACTGCAGTTTTTATCTTGTTGTTCTGGTCCCCCACTTTTTAAAGAAAGAAACAGTCAATTTCTGTGACTGTTTGGTGTTATGATCTGTATGTGTTTTTACTGAACAGCGTGTTAAGCATGAATAAATCACCATTTTATTAACTGCCCACAGATATCTTCAACAGAATTTTTAAAACTTGAAGGACTAAAATAAATAATTCTGCATTAAAATTAAAGCTGTATGTTTGGGCACTTACTTAAGATACTGAGTGGCAAGTAACAGAGAACACAGATTTCTAGTTTCTCAAACCTGACAGCCAGAGTTTCTGTACTGATGACTTTATTCAAGTTTGAAGACCACCACTATAATAGCTTACTAGCAGGCACCTTTTCTGCTGCCTTTGTCGTTGGTTTGTGATTGGAGATATCTGTAGAACCATACTAAGATTTTGAGGTCAAGACTGTATGCTGACTGTTAAATGAGACAGTAATTGCTTTAAGCAATCAATTACAGTTTTGCAACATGTTACAAAGTAATTGGTTTGTCAATAAATGTAACAGATATGCAAATCAAATTGTTGCATTCCTTCTTGTGATTCTGCAGGCCTGGTAAGATCCAAAGGTACCCATGTCAGAGTTGCATTGGAGAAACAAGAACTTTTATTAATTTCTGATAGTATTTTGAAGTCTCTCAGTGTGAGTACCTAGAAACAGTACATAAGAAAAATATTAAAATGATGTAAGTTTTATGTTTAAAGAAAGAGCAACCAGCTATCTTGGGGGAAAAAGAAAAAAGGTGTCTGTTGTTTTCTAAATAATGCTTATCCTGCCAAGTATACATTAACTTTTTGTTAGTTGCCCTGCCAGTTGAACTGTAAAGGAGAAATCCAATATTGACTACTAGGAAGGTAATCCAACTCTTGATCCGTACAGAACAGAACAGTCTTGAGTGCCCATTTAGCTGAAGAAGCTGTGTAAAGTCAGCTGCATATCTAACTTTCAAAGGTCAACGTGAGTTTATGCAGGAACGCTCAGATGCTTACCAATGATGGCTATCTTCATATAGTTTAATACCTATAGTTGTGGTTTGGAAACTTCGTGCTTGTATATTAAGTGTTCATGTGACTGTTCTGAAAACTGAAGATACTATTGAGCTGATTGTGTGTTTTCAAGTCACCACCTCTTTATTAAAAAATGTCTCTTATTAGTAACTGTAAAAATGCATTTTTCATGTACTCTAGCTTTATATTACAGTTTCAAATTCACAAGCACAAGAATATGGACTGCCCTATAAACTGTGAGGTGCGATATTTAATTTTTTTTTAAAGTAAGGTTGTTTTTTTTTTTAATAGGTCATGGCATGATTGGTCAGAACTTCAGTGTTGTCATTTCTGCCAGTCTTACAACCAAAGATAAAGGCTGAACAGATCCTAATTCCAGTTATATTACAGTATGTTTAGACATTAGCTTCACATTGTTAGGCCCTCATCCTGCAAGCTTTTCTGTACAAACATGTGCTTGTACCCATACAAAGCTGGCACCTGTGATGAGCTCCCTGCATGTACGTGGCCTTCAGCTGCGTACAGATTCTGTATGGATTACTGTGTTTGCGGTGAGCAGGTTTAGGCAGAAGCTCAGTTACTCAGTGTAAGGTTCTAATAGCTTCCATAAATTGTCAGGGTATTTTGGGGAAGTAAGATTCTTTCTTTCTTACAGAGAATAATAAACAAAAGCTGACAACTTCAGAGTTCTGTTTTGTAATGAAATGCCAGTAACCTGATCATGTACCAAAGGGGATGGTGTAATAGTTTAATTTCTTGAACAAAAATACTGACATTTTTTTCTTTGAATCATGTGTGAGTCCCACTTGGATAAACTTGGCTCTCTGTTTTTTTCAGGCAGATAGACTCCTGTGATATTCAGGTTTGGGGATTTTGTTTGTTTTTTGCATGGGCATCAAGTGTAATTGGCTTTTTTTTTAAGATAGCAATTCTCTGACCTGGTCCTTCGGTGCATCTACTGCCTGTGCTACTGCAATGTTTGCTTTCCTAGCTCCTTGCCTTTACCAGTCAACATCCTTCTTATCTGTTCTTTTTTTTTCTCTTTTTTCCTCTTGTATCTGTATTTCTTCAATTTAATGGTCCTATACATTTCAGTATTGTCTGAAGGCTGGCAGGTGTTCTTTCCCACTTAAGCTTTGTATTTTGATGTTTGTTGATTTTGTTCTTTTGATGTTTGTAAGAGCCAATCCCAACAAGGAAAGACTGTGTAAAGTAAACTACTGGAAATAGTTTGCAGAGCTACCTGAAATACTTTTAAAATTTTCTCACAAAGAAGCATTCCATTTTAATACCTCTGTTCTTCAGTGTGTGCTTAAATTGCAAAACAGCATAATAAACAACAAAGAGAATAAGGAAGAATTTTTTGTTAGAATAAAGTAGTGTGGAATTAAGTTGCTGTAGGTATTTGGGCAAGTACTAAATTTAAAAAACAGACATGTAACAAGGTTTTCCCTCATTCTTTTCCAACTATTTCTTATAGTTGTCTCTTTTTTTAATTTTGGTTGGTAAAACTTAAATTCAGAGGAAAAGTTCAAAACATAAAAGTGTTAAAATATGTTTTCACATGATAAGGTCATCCATGCTTACATTCATGGCAGGACATCATGGATTTTGGAGATAATTAATGATGAAGTTTGAAAACATCCATTATCCAGCTAAGAGGTTTCTGCACATTCTGTTGTTCTGTACTTACTCTACTTAAAACCATAGTAAGCAATATAATATGCTCATAAAAGAACAAATAGTAACCTACTATCGAACATAATATGCTAATTTTAAGAAATATGGTAGAAATTAAGTTTGTCTTGTAGATAGTGGCTGCTGAAAAATGGTATTGCTTCAAGGAAATGTTGCCAAACTATGGTGACATGGGCAGGGGAAGAAGGCAAATGCATTTCATTTTTTTTTGTGGTGTAGCACTTGATCAGATGTAATGTTGGCATTACTGATATGATCTAACTGGCTGCAATCAGGAGTCAGTGGCTTAGTTGATATCAGTAAGTCTATCTTAGTGTTGAAAATTCCTGTTTGCCAAGAGCCCTTCAGATGGCATTAGTGGCACAAAGATGGTGATACTGGACTTCTGAAGAAGAGATCTTTAGTCGATGTGGAACTAAAATAGTTGGATCCTCCCACTCCATAGTGAATTCCTCCCACTGTTATGCTTTTATGGTATCTGAACAGGGCTTGCTGATAGGAACCTAAGGCTATTATCCATGCTCAGAAGATGCTTCATTACCAGTTCTTATCAGAATAATCTGAATGGAGTTGAGGCTTGTGCAGCACTTTCACTTTAAGAGTTTCATGCTTTTTTGATTAATTAGTCGTCCTTTTTGCACAATCAGAAGTTATGGATGAACCGTAAGTCACATAGCTCCGCACAATAACTGGAATCCACTCTTGTGAAACAGAAATATGAAATACTCCAGATGCAGTGCTGACTTTAATGTGTCAAATGCAGCAATGGATTGATTCCTTAAATGTGTTCCAAATGAACTTTTGGTGCTACTATTTAAACTCAATATCTAAATCTAAGAGGATTGCTTAAAGCTTGTGCTGTCTGTAGGTGATGCAAGCAAAATAAGTTTGCTTTGTGTTTTTTTTTTGGGGGGGGGGAGGAGGGAAAAACATGCACCCTTTTGAGTCAAGTACTCGACATTATTCTGAACTGCTGACAAATGCTATTGTATGACTTTTAAAAAAAATTAGCTTATTTGTATTAACTATTTGGGTGAATTTAACCTGAAGAGTTTAATCTGCTATTATTTTAGAACTTACAAAACCATGAGTACTTATGTAATAACCCAGAAGCGTCCCTAAGTAAAGCTGTCTTCTAAATAAATAAAAAAAAACCCAACACAACCAAACCCTGCATAAACTTAACCTGATGTATTCTGCTGACTTATGTAAGACCTTGATACTTTGGTGCCTGTTCCTGTTCTTCCTCTATTTTAGGAAATCTGGCAAAGTTTTATTTTAATCTCTCTGTGTTACCAAAGACTTTTCAGGTGATGTTATGGGGAAGATCCTGGTGAACGCTGTGGACTAGTTAGTGATAACATTTGTATGGGCAACTGAAATTTAAAAGCCAAATTTGCATTGGAAGCCTATTGTCCAGAACCAAGTGGCAGTGTTTGACATACTGTGTGAATGGGAAAGGAGTAAAGGAATATTGGATTAACAAAAGCAGCATAGTATTTTTGTGTGTGTGTATCTGAGACTAGCCATCTTAGCATCAAGCCATCTTAATGCCCCCAAATTAGAGCTACTGCTGTTATGGGAGAAAAATAGAAAAAATTGAAAATATTTGATAAAGCCTTTTTTTAAAAGAAAGAAGACCAAAACAAACAAAAAAGGCAAGCCTTTTTGGTGTGAACATCATCTGATCCTATGGGGTCTAAGTCTTAATTTGAATACAGTCTTTGTACAGCGAAGACTAAATTTGATGTGATATGATATCTCTGAGTATTTAGGCACCATCATTTGTTTATGCTTTTGCTTGCTTCTTTGTCAATCTACAGCAGAAAACTTTTGGTTTCAATATTAGAATTCAGAATTTCATGGGCAGGTGACAAACTGGTAGGATCTGAGCTAGTTTCACTCTGGTCCTGCTTGTGTCTTGATACAGACTTCGGAGTCCTTACCGAGAAAGGAGAACTGTAGGACTAAAAAGGGTAGGAATATGTAGAATTGTTTTTCTTTTTTTCTTCCTGGTCTCACCAGTTGCTCAGAGGCAGGGATAAGAGAAATGAAGCTTTGACCTTTCAGCGTCTTGGCTCTTACTAGTTGTTGGCTTGAGGAACTGAACGTATTCCAGGGATGACATGTTAGCTGAAATTTCAGCAGACTGAAACACTGTAGTCTTTTCAGCTGGTAGTTGTTTCCCGATGCTTTGTAGGCTCCATTGATAGCTGAATAATAAACCTTCTGCCCATTGTGTGTTGTGGGTTTTTTGGTGGAGTTTTAAGGACTTTTGTATAAATAAGAGGGAGGATTCTTCCTTTGGTGGTTTTGGTAGATGATAAAGTTTCTGTAATCGGAAATAGTATGAAGCTTCAGAAATAATTTTGCATTTTTTTCCTGCTCTATGTGCTTCAAACAGGAAAATGTTACACTGTAGCTCCAAGGAAAATGGGATTCCCTGCTGGAGTTGCTTCAGTCCTAGAGTTTCTGGAATTTGTTATGGCAATGCCAAGTTCCTGCTTTTCCTGGATTACCTTGATGCAATCATGAATTAAACCACCTGGGTTTTGTTAGGAAAAGCAAAGTACAGGCTATTTGGGGCAGGGCAACAACTACATTAAAATAGATGTCCTGAGTGTATGTAAGGAATATAATAATGCTGAATCTCTTAAATGGTTATCTTCGAAATCAAAAGTAGGCATTCTGCTTGGGAAGATCAAAACAGTGACAGAAATTTACTGCTCGTGTTTAAAATAACACAAACAAACTCTTAACCTGCAAGCGCTATGAATCAAGAATGCTGACTCAGCTAAACTTTGTGCACTGAAATGAAACCTAGGAAGCCTGCATATTGAAATTCTTGTGAAATTTCATTTCCTTTTGTGTGGAGGTTTATTGTGCTTTATTATCCTTTCCGAGCTTCAAAAAGGAAAAAAAGGGGAAGGGGAGAAATAAATAAATAAAGTTAATTGAATCCTCCAGAGAGAACAACGCATGCAATTGCTCTCCACCTGAGATACTTCGTAGCTAGAGAGGTTTAAAAAGACAGTAAATATAAAGGGAAAAAGGCTACAAATAGCATGGGTACACCAGTATGCAGATTTCCAAACTTAATTTGCTCTGATTATTGTTTTTAAAATGGCAGCAGCAGTTTCTAGTTCTGTACCAGGCCATGTGCAAGAGGAAGCCCTTGGCTTTTCTGGCAATCCTCAGATACTTTTCTGAAGTAGCTTAGATACTTATGATGAGCCATGTTCTACAGCTGGGGAAGAGAGATGGAAAAACACTAGGTTAACAAAATTAGCCAAAGAGGAAAAATGGGAGCCCGTCTCAATGAACATATTTTAAACATCTGTTTGTTGAGTTCAGTTGTTACCCCTGTACTATATTATGAAACCAGATGAATATAGTCTACCAATAATTCTGTCTTATATTAGCTTGGCTTTGTCTCTTATTAAAGATTAAAGACTTTATTCTGTGAAGATTTAAATAGAAATAAAGCCTTATTACAATAAAAGGAAACAGGCAGAGGTTACCTAGTTAGTTGGCTTCCACCTTTCTTTTGATTTGTAGACTTCTAAAATATGTCTTCTGAGGATATGCACTTGGGACAATGTATATAAACCTAACGTGAGGCTTGATTTTTTTCTTAGTTATTTTTGCCAGTTACCTAGAGGTTTCCTTTGTCTTGTATATGAGCTGAGGGAAACCATGCTCCTGAATTCTGATGGTCTATTATTATTGTTTTGCTGAGAAAAATGCTTTAGCTGATGTGCTTGTAGGCATAGAGTAGGGAGGTTGAACCTTCTTACAGACAGGAACATCAGGAGACTTATAGCAGGAGTGGTTGCATCTAAACACAGAGACAACCAAATTACTGCTTTGTTTTGAGAGCTTACAGAATATGTGCAGCTGCCACTATGGAGCTGACCTGTTCATGTGACTGTTTTAAATCTTCAGAAGACTCCCTAATAAACTCTTACGGGGACATGGAAGTGTTAGTAAAGTTGGCCTGTTGGGTGATGGGAGTAACCAGTGTGGAAAAAAAGTCTCATGGAAGTGCTACTCCAGAGGAGAGGCTTCTTGAGTGATATGTGTGTCCTCGCAGAGTGATAGCAATTTGCATACCTACAGTTTGTGTGTCTGTCTATTTACCTGGTTATCTGATTTGTTTTAAATTGCCCTAGTTTTGTAATGACTTCAGATTTGCACTGTATCTTAAATCACAGCAGTGAACATACTTTTCTCCTCCCACTAGGAATAGGCTAAATTTGTTGGGAAAGTATTTGGCAGTTGTATTCAGTTCATTCTGTTTGAAAAATATCCCAGCAGCTGGTTGCTATAGAATCATTATATCTCTTCCAGATTTTAATGTTTAGTGGGTTGGATACAGTGGGGAGGTTATTGGCAAGGTAACTGAAAAAATGTGTTAAGTTCTTTCTCTCATGGGATGATGCTGGCTTAGTGCCTCTTTGTAGGACTTCTTTATTACTGTTTTTCAATGGCTTGCATGAGCAGTGCTGCTAGTGGATGCTCTGACCTCTGGCACCGTGTATCTGGTTACTCATATTTTTGGCCAGGCTGTAGCATTTTAATGCTATGTCTCATAGTTTTTCTTGCATCTTTGAGTATCAGTTCAGTTGGTATGGCAATCTAGAGATAAGCATTTAAAAAACGAGGTTTTATTATAGGTCTGCAACACTTAACTTTGCACTAAACTTAGATCTCTCTTGCAACTGTTTGATACCACTTGGAATAACTATGATCCTTCCTCAAGCTTTTTGAGGTTTGTTTATTTTATTTTCTTCATAGTGCTTATTTCACAAACGATTTAGGTACGTTGCTGGGGCTTGATACTCTGAAGTGGCTGTTTTCTGAAGTAGATCAATTCTCCTGTCACAGAGAGAACCTTTTCCAGGGTTCAACTGAATTGCCATATGCAGTCCTGTAGAAGATCAAATCTTAGATTTGTCTATGTAATCAAAGCTTTTTTATTATTCAGAAATAAATCAGCCTGAAACATAGACTATGGTCTTATATCCCTTCAGAATTTTTTAAGGATGGTCTTTTTTCAAGGGTTTGGTGTAAGCTATGTGTATTGTTCTAATGCCTGTATATTGTTTGTGTGTTCAGGCAGATATGTTTAGTTCTGTCTTAATATTCTAAATGTTTTAGTTTAGAAGCAGTCTGATAGCTTTCTTAATTGTCAGTAATGAAATTAATTTCCCAGAAAGACCTGTGGAAGACTATCCAAATTTTGAAGTAGGTTACTATAAGGGAGCAGGTGAGTAAAACAGAAAACTTACTACTCTGTGTAGCCTGATGTTGGCTATCAGCTGTCATTTCTAGCCTTAGCTCTGACATACCAATCTGTGTTTCAAAAAAGTTTGCCTCCCTGTTCAATTGTTGTTATTAGACAGTAGGTCTCTTCCTAGTATCTTCTGACAAGTAAATAGTGCACATTGTCCTGAGTCATTAGATTTTCTTGTTAGTCTTCAATGTTTGCACTGTTGCCCAGTTTCTTTGCCTCTATTTCAACTTGGTTCTTCCACTTGGTACCTTCAGTTCTCTGAGGATTTTAACACTGCATGCTTTGACAATGTAACAGCTGCTGGTAATCAGATTTCTTGAGGCCTCTGTTAAGACTTCATTTTTGGGCTGTTAAACCAACAGGAAATTTTCAAAAGGCTAAAGTAATGATTGCAGCATTGGAAGATGCTGATTTTTCTTCTGGGCCTAATTCAAAATTCTTTCTCTTTTGTGAGTATCTTGAAGGAAGTGGAGGTGCTGTTTTGTTTTGTTTTTTTCTTCCTCCCTACTTATCAAGCATTCCAATTCTCAGCTGTACAAGCAGTGATTAAATGAGCCATAGACAAATGTATATCCCAGATACTTAAGTTATTCTCTCAACTGTTGTCAGGTATTTAGCATTTAAGAACTGGTAATCAAAATAGTGAGATTTTTCTGCAGGTCTTAAAGTAAGAATACGAACTGTTGCCATATAGTAGAACACTTGTAGCTTGAAACAGTTGTCACGGACATTGTTTGTTGGATAATTAAAAATAAAAAGGAAAAAGAAAAGGCGTGTGAGTCAATGGCCTATTGAGTCTAGAATGTCAGTGCATCTCTTGGCAATGCTTGCTGGCAGGCTTTATTGAGGATCACTTGCTGCTGCTTTTTTTCTCCTTTAAGCATATGACCTGGCATTTTTTATTGGAATTTCTTCTGCATTATTTGAGGTTTCCTGCTTAGAAATTGCACTAAAACAGTTGTACCTTTGAAGGAGTACTTTGAGTACTGGGGTTCTGAAACTATCAACAGCAGTATTTAGGCAGGTGAGAATTAAGGCGTGTTTTATCTCTATGGGTACTTTATTGCTCATTTATGTGAGAAGGTGAAGTTGATTTGACCTATGTGTGAGATTTATGCTGGTGCTGCTCTGGAAGCTCTAAAAATGATAGAAAATAGCACTGTAGCTTTAGGAAAATTAGTTATTGTCACTAGGTTTTCAGAGGAAATTAATTTAACAATCTTACTCTTGCTGTGTCCTGCACTTATAATTTACTGCTTCATAGGACCTGTTATGACTGTTTGCAACTTTGGAACTGATCATATCTAATAAAAAATGCTGTTTATCATACTTGGCATATTTAGTGTCTCCATTGGTTCTTGATTAGACATATATTTGTTGTTCTGATGTCAAATGGTGGTTTACTATTACTACCTTTTTCTTTCCATAAAGGGGAACAAGTTACTTTTGAGGCAAGAGTTCAGATTCTTTCCCCTGCAAGTAGCCAACTCTTCTTTCCTATAAGTTCATTTTATCTTTTTCCTTTCATTCAACCGCCAGTAAATGCCATGTGTGTTTTTCAGGAGAGTTGAAAACTAGACTGTTGAGTTTTTGAGAAAGGCTTTTTTTTTGTCTGTTGAAGGTTGATTGTAAGTGCTTCAGTGTATGGGGTTTTTTAATAGCTGAAATATTGACAATTTAATTTTTAATGTAAAATATCTTTAGCCTACACTTCTCCTATAGACAAGTGACTACAAGAAAATCCTACTTGCCATTTAGAAGGTAACTTATTAGCTGTAATGATTGGTGAAGGAGTGGATGCTTCATTATAATGCCAGTTTTAATTTTCAGGTCTTAACCCAGAAGATAAATAATCAAAAATGTATTTTTAGAATCCAAAGTTTATTTTTAAAATCTTGTCAGTTGCCAACTGTTAGAGTATGCTGTGCTGTACGGAAGCCAGCCAGTGTGAGTTGAAAAATTACTGCTGAATGTACTGCCAATTATGCTAGCCTCTGCTCTTTTAAGCTTCCTTCACAGCTGTCCCCAAGCCTCTTCTGATGATACCTCTGCTACAGAAGATGGCCCTCAAGCTAACTTCTGTTGGAGTCACAAGACTCAATTTTCAAGGTAAACTTGTCCCTATTTTTAACAAGCCAGACTGAGAAATAAAGTAATCCTAATTCAAGAGTGAAAGCACCTTAAAAGTTGCAGTAGCTTCTGGATTAGGTTGAATGATTGGGGACTGTAATAATTTTAGCTGTTGGTTTTTAATCCACTGCTGCAAGTGTGAGCTATAAACTGTGCAAACTTCTATTCCTTCTGTGCTATAAATTGTATAAGTTTTTCATATCTGTCATTCTCGCATGAAGATATGTTAACATATTTGTAGTGGAAAATAAATGTCATTTGTAATCTTAAACTACAAATCTCTGCTATTTCTTCCCCCATGTATAAATATATATACGTAAACCTGATTTGTGACCTGCAGGTGCGATCCTGTTAGCGAAGCGAGGTGTGTTCCTGTTCTTCCAAGCAGTTTTTGGTACCTAGTAATATTATTTTATTGCTATATTAATAATAAGTGCCTGTTTGAATGACCAAAAAGTGGAGAATCTTGAAAAACTAATGCTACTTACTTAATATGGGGTTTTGAGAAGAAATCTTATTGGGGTACTGTTTTCAGTTTGTGAGAAGTGATAACTAAATTAGGTATGATACGTATCTGCCATGGATACTGTGGTCTCTGGGCTGGAAACCAAGACTTATGAGAACTACTTAGTCAAATTAGATTAGTAGATTACAGTCACCTAAACAGCTAGAAAAAAATGGGAATCCTGTATGTAAAGTCCTGTTTTAAGATGAGATCAAAATTGGTCAACCAGAGTACAAAAAACCTACCTTACAAAAAGGCGGAAGAATTTCTTAAATTCACTATTTTTAATTTGAGAAAGATTAAAACTGCTGCAATTATAAAACGTGCTTTGCATCAGGAGAACTAAATTCACTAAAATATCTCTATTATGGTAGTGTATGTATAACATCCCTTCTGTTATATGTAGTCAAAGGTTTTTTTTCAATCTTATTACATATGTGTGCACATACTTTATGTGAGCTGTTTATTTCGGAATCTTTCTAAGCTTTGGCTGCATGCTTTATCCTGAACTTGAAATCAGCATAGAAAAAAGGAGCTGTCTTGAGTTTAATCTTAAGGACTAGACATATTTTTTTGTGGTTTGGGAGACTTATCAGTATATTGGTTGCTATCAATGTATGCCTTTCATCCTATCAGTCTTGAAACCGTAAAGGAGAATAATATGCTGAAGATGCACAAGTTCAACCAGCTTTTCAGGAGCTTGAGCTGAAATTGTTAACAAAACATGGGAAATAACATTCTTTAATTTCTCTTATGTTGTTACTGATGGCAAGATTAAAGATGGAGAGAAGGTAGACAGCTTCATAGCCTTTGTAATGATGTAACTTAAACACTACAGATTCCTTTTTTTAGTGTGGTTATTTCCTCCTTTCATAGGAGTAGATTTTTAGGCAGAGAATTCTCATTTTAGTGACAATGATGTAAATTGCTTGACTTGGTCCCAGGATTTCACTTGGTAACTGTTTACATTGGTACTAGAGGTGGTATCTCTGATGCTTTGCAAATTGTGGCTTTGTCTTGACAGACACTAACTTTTAGTGAACCAAAGTAAGCTCATGGCAAGAAACATACCAAGAGAAAGTTGTCTGGATGAGATGTAGCACTGATGACTTCTGTAGGAATTTAAAGTTCATGTATTTAACACGATGGCTGGAGTCTCACTTCTTCAACATCTGTGTTGTACAAGAACCTTGTGCAGGGCTTGTATTGTGAGGGAAGATGAAAAAGAAGGGGTCTTACAATCCTATTGACTACTTTAAAAAAGAAACATAATAATCTCTAGGCAAGTCAGATCCTAAAACAAAGTTCTGTCTTCAGAGCATTGTTTTGTGTCATCACTGGGCGATGGGTGTAACATCATCTTCTGAGCATATTTGATTTCTTCTTAAAAGTGTGAAACTTGGAAAGCTTAATCTCTGTGAGGCTTTACGCGAGTGTTGTAAAAGGTGTGGGAGTTTGGAGGAAAGGAATGAGTTGTGTTTGAACTATGAGGTGGATGAACTGTGAAGTCCACTGTAGCATCGTGGCCTTCCTGCGCTTCTATCAGGCTTGTCTTGCTTCATTCTTCCTCTCTGTGACCTTTACTACTCCCCATATAAATGTTTCATCTCTTCACTTACTTTTTTCTGTCCCCACCTTTGCTGAGGAAACAAGTCTCTTGAGGGTCAGGTTCAGGGTGTCTCTTTGTTGTAATCAACCTGTTGCCACCCCACAACTTCAGTGAATAAGGATCGTATTGTTAGGTACCAGCAGAACTGGACTTATGTGTGTACAAATGTGAGGGTTTGTAAGGAGTTCAGTAGGCTTGTTTTCTTAGCTGTCTTCACTTTCTGCTTGAGTCAATCTTGCAAGGTTTTTTAGATCTATTATGTTGGGAAATTAGAGCATTGTGTTACAATTTTGCAATTTGCTTTTTTTCCTGGTCGAAGACAGCCCCACAACCATGATGTGACTTGTAACAAAGTTTCCTGACCACTAGGTACTGAAAAACAGAAGACTTTTGAAGTACCCACAGGGGAGAAATTTGTAAGCTACAGTAAATAAATCTCCCCATGCTGCAGATTTGTGACTTACAGTAAATAAACCATTAGCACTAACAATAACGTTAATGTTCTTATTCTCTTTAAGGAAAGGAATTTTTATCCTGGAAAGAGGTATTAAAGCATTTCAGTACAGAGAAATGACTCTTTTTAGTATTATTAACCATACAGATTTCTTTCTTGATTTACAGAAGGACCATAACAAAGTAGCCTGCTTTCCAGATCAAGCATAAAAAATACCTGTGCATATGGTGCCCTCCCCCTGTAACCTGCAGTCCTCAGAGAAGCCATCTTATTAGCTATAAATATTTATATACTGAGAATGAACACCTGCTTGATATCTGTATCTTTAAAAAAAAAAAAAAGTCCTGTCTTCTGTATATAGATTTTTTTCTTGGAGTTGTTAGCTGCTGTGTATGTCCCGTTTCTCTCTTGCATAGGCTTGAAATAATTCCCAACCATTGGTAGAAATACAGAGTGTTTGCAGCCTGGAATTTGGTGACACGGTGTTTGAGTGATCCTGTTGCTCCTTCAGCTGCTCAGCAGTTAGAAAGTGCTGCTGTGGAATAGTGTTTGTAACATCAGCTTGTTATGACTAAAGCTGAAATCTGTATATTCTTCCAAAAACCTCTTGCTTCTACCTATCTCTTTTGTAATGAGGAAAACCTTAACCTCACTGTAGGTGTGCTTTGAAGGAGTCTGTGTTGCATGAATACTTGCACCTCAACTCTAGTGAAATTAATTTGGAAAGCCTTCCTTTTTTTTGTTTTGTGGTTTTTTTTTTGTTTCTGTTCTTATCATTTCTTTGCTGCTTCTGAACTCATTATTACCACCGGTAATATATTTAGCAGGATTATTCCTGTCCTTGTATCTTAACATATGAAGAATCTTTTACCCCAACCAAGGTTTGAAACTTTTCCGATTGTTGTTGAGATGCAGGAGACTGATTTATGTGGAACTGATAGAAAGCACGCTTGTCATCTGCAAGTGCCTTTCAACTGCACTTGCAGTCAATTGATAATTGTATTTAATATAGAAATAGGATTTGTAAGCTGGAATATGCTTTTTAAAATTTTTATATATGTATTTACCATTTCATCTTGTAAAACATTTTTCTTTCCCTTATCCCGTTGCATATATCAGTTGCCTAGCCTTGTGGACACAACTGAAATGGTTTGCTCTTCTGTGAAAATTGCTTCTAGGCATTTTGGAGGGAATCAGTATCCTGATGGAAAAAGGAAACAGAAAAAACTTACTTTGGGATATACCCTGCCTTATACAGTTATGCCCGTTTACTTCAGTTTATTAGTGTGTTCTTAAGCATATTTTAAATAGGAGACATTACCTCTAGTGATTGAGCTTTAACATGTTTAATTCCTTGTTCAAGCTTGATGCAACTTTTGCATTCTTGACAATGTAAGAGAATCCTTTATCCTCCATATGTCCTGTTGTCTGACAAGCAGCCTTTCTAGTATAATGAAATACCTTAATTTTACAAATGCCCAAGAGTCTGTCCTTATCACAGTATGAAAAATAGCACAGGAAGTTTCACTATCTGTTCATCCAACATTTGCATTTCTTCCCAATAAAGCTGCTGTTTAAAAGTGCTGTTTTGTCTTTTCTTTGTCTGCTGGAAGCATATTTGTGTTAAATGGTATACTGCTATCCTTAGGTAACATCAGGTAGGTCTTTGGAATATTTTCTTTTTTTCCAAAGTGTCTTTTCCTTTATCAAACTACATACCGTTGCTTTAATTGGGTTGGTTTTAAAAGAAGTGTTTCATTTTCTGTAAAGCTGAGAACTGATGATCCTGATCATGGAAGAGAGTTGATCTTAGCACAAGTGAAGCTCTAACTAAATAAAATTGTGTACTTCATAAAAGAAATGAAGTTTCAGTAACTAACTCCTTGCAATATGTCAGCTGCTTTAGACTCAAGTATGTTCTCTATATTCACCTGGGCACTATTATTTGTGTTGTTTTATTACTAAAGTTCTCTATTCTGCTAAAGGTGCCTGCCTTTAGGTGATCTTCAGTTTCAGAGAGATTGAGGAGGATTATTGAATTGTATCCTGTATAGCAGGTACTGTTTATTGTATATGTTTCTTACTTGAAGTAGAAAAGAGACTGTGTCCTCTTTTCAAACACAGTTTGTCACAATTTCCTTGACTAAAATGTAGCACTGGTAATTTATTTACTGTGTTACTATTTTTGGAGAACTTTGGCCATGTCCTCAAAGACTGTTGTGTGCCAAATGAGTAGAAGCCAAAATTTAGTAGTCTTTGTATGAGTCAGCCCATGCATACTTTCATTATTTATATATATTTATATTATATAAAAATAACTTCATAAGTCAGAACAGTTTTGTCTGTTCTTGCTTTTTCTAATTCTGTGACATTTGCTGTGTAGTGTCTAGTATTTCCTAAAGGGTCAGAATCATCTAGAGATGGAATATACTGGTTTCTTCAAATAAGTTAGTATGTTGTCATGGGTTGGCCTTGGCTGGCTGCCAGATGCCCACCCAGCCTCTCACTCACTCTCCTCCTCAACAGGATGGGGGAGACGATGGGGTAAAATAGCTCATGGATTGAGATAAAGACAGGGAGATTACTTAAAAATTACAGTCATGGACAAAACAGACTTGACTTGGGGAAAATTAATGTGATCTATTACCTGTTAGAATAGGTTTGGATAGTGAGAAACAAAGACAAATTGAAACACCACCTTTCCCCCTCCTTTATCCCAGGCTCAACTTTGCTCCTTCCTTCCCGACTCCTCTGCCTCCTTCATGCCCCAAGCAGCACAGGGGGGTGGGAAATGGAGGCTGCGGTCAGTCCATAACAGCTCCTCTCTGCTGCTTCTTCCTCTGCGTGCTTTTCCCCTGTGCCACTGTGCGTCCTCTCCACAGGCTGCAATCCTTCAGGATAAACCTGCTCCAGCCTGGGGTCCTCAACAGGCTGCAATGTGGATAACTGCTCCATTGTGGTCTCTCCATGAGCTGCAGGGCAACACCTGCTTCAGCGTGGTCACTGCAGGGGACGCCCCTGCTGGCGTGCCTGGAGCACCTCCTCCTCTCGCCTCAGCGCTTGCAGGGCTGTTTCTCACACTTTTCCCCTCACCGCCAGGCAGTGTTTTGCCCTTTCTTACACACAATTTCCCGGAGGTGCCGCCATCTTGGGTGAGGGGCTCAGCTGTGCCCTGTGGTGGGTCTGTTGGAGCCTCAGCGAGGCTGCCCCTGCAGCCCCCCACTGCCAGCACCTGGCCACCTGCACTCCATGTAACTGTTTAAACTCATCCTTGTAACAAAAAGGATTTAACTTTACTGTTTGGTGCTAGGTGACGTGGCACTCTGTGTAGATACCCACACATATGACGCTTGTGCTACATATATATTATTTTTATAGCTATATGCTTTTTATTACATATAAATCATGTGTTGCTTGTGATGAAATCAAAACGGTCAAATAACCGGGGTGAATGCAGTACTTAGATCACTGCATTGTACACAAATATTTTTCAGTTGCCTTACAGTGCTGGGGTCAGGACTGTACCTGTGTGTTAGTGCCACAGAACAGAGAATTCCATGGTGTGTGCTGCATCGGTAGCTTTATAGGTCAGTAAGATGTTTTTAGCTCAATATGAGAATCCTCATAATTAAACCTTGAGAATTTTTTTAAGTGCTTGCTTAGTTAGTATAACTCCAACAACTGGAACTAGAACTTTTTGCAGAGCGTTTGTGTGATCCTTTTCTCTGGGAAGCTCTGTTGCGGAAGAAAAAAGTAGTTTCCAAAAAAGTTAGGAAAGCATCCTCATTTTCAGGACTTGTTTTAATGCCTGTTCTGTTCTTGCCCCAAAGAACAAGCTTCTCTCACAACATGCTGCTCAGTGCTGTTGGACAATTCACTGATAAGTATTGTCTTTTTGAAATGGTCTTTTTTTTCTTTTCAAAAACAAAAACAAGGAGCGAGTCTTTGCCATATACCTTCATTGCTTTGGGGGTCTTTTCTTTTGGTGAAGCGCAGGGAGGTTAGCCATCCCTTAGGGATGCTACTCACGTTCAGGGCAGGTTCAAGGAGTGTTCATGTATTTTGCAAGGTCTTCTTCAGAGAGTTTTGCCCTGAGACCAAAGTTCTTGAATTACATTCTCAAGGAAATAAATATGGCTAATTAGAAGGAAAAAAAAAAAAAGAAGAGGAGTAAGCCACAAAAAATGACTGCTATCAACCTGTGTCTGAACAACAGGGTTAAATGTGACCAGAAGGAAGGCAAATAACAGGAATGCTCATCTAAATGATGTAATATATGTCTGTTCTTGGATCTAAAAGTGCTCCTAATGTCATGCAGAAGAGTTAGGAAGACAGAGCTTTGAAGAAATTCAGAGCAGAAGGTACATGGGTGGGAGATGTTGGCTACTTCAGTCAGTAGTGATGTGGTCTGACACAACTGCTGAGATGCTGATAAGGCTTGGTAGATGCTGAATAATTCCTCCTATTAAAGCACTGTTTTGAAAATCTGCTTGACAAATCTGCTATAGCAAACTGCTTTTGCTGTACCACTGCATTTATGTAACTGATGATCCCCTTTCCTCTAAGGGCTTAGAAGTGCAGATGCTTATGGAGGACAAACTGACCTACACTGGAGTAGTTCAAAGGACAGAGCCATCTGCGCCTTCTCTTACATCACCAACTTTAGCCTATCTCTGCCCTACTAAACCTTTTTATCTTATGGTTTTGCCTAGGAGGAGGGGAAAGGGAGTGGACACAAGGATCCTGAACTCTCTTGACTTACACTTGTGCTGACTCTGGGCTTTTTGTTCCTTCCTGCCCTTCCCCCAGCATAACTGTTACTTTGGGGCAGAGATGGGAGAATGTGAAATGAAAGAACTCGGAACATCTGTTTTTTTAATTTTTTTGTTTTATTTTCCTTTTTCTCATTGTCCCTATTTCAAATGATCAGCTATCAAGTTCAGACAAGAATGGGGATTTGCACAGCATAGATACATGGGATTAGGTTAGGCCTACAAGTAATGAAATCTTGGGATAGAAGACCACCACTGCTGTCCAAGAAAGACTTGATGACTCTGACCTATCTCTTTTGCAGTCCTCATTCTTCTGAGAACATCAAGCTGGGTTATGAGTAATTTGATTCTGATCCATCTAATGCTAGAGACAGTTATGTTGTTCTGCTCAGAAAAGGGGAGCACAGATCTAAACTGCATCTGTAATTTCTTTGCTTTTCACTCCTGTGACTGAAAACACAGGTCCACCATCTCCACCCCCCTGTCACTTCTGAGCTCATGCAGGGGTATGAAAGAGGCATCCTTGCGGTTAGGGTGGCTTTAGCTGCAGTGGAGGTAAGTAGCAATGATAGATTAAAATGATGCATTGAGAAGGCAGGAACACTGGAGTAATGGTGGATCAATATGGTGAAACATGGGAGAGTTCATGCAGAGTTGTGTAGTGGAAATCTGTAGGAAAGCGGGAGAAGAAATTTATCAGCTACCCTCTGGTATATTTACATGACCCTCTGTAGTTGAGCTACTTCTTGCTAAGTCAGTAAACGAAGAAACAAGGTTACTTGTTGTGTGGACTGGAGAGATTAGAAATCTGATAAGGGAAAAATGCCTAGTGAAATAGAAGTGATCCACTGCTACATTGGGCTTTCAAAACAACTGTGCTCTACTCTCTGAAAAGCTACAGTTTAAAAGTTAAGGGTGGCTAAGTTAAAGGTGTGATGTGACTACCAGCCTCTTAGAATAATAGACTAATATACAAATAACATAAAACTAGGATTTAGGTATTGCAGAGCACTCAGACTTTGCTTTCCTTTGGCTAAGGCTGGACTCCAGGCTTTGGCCACTTTTCTCTTTTGTTCTGAGTGTATCTTCTAAGTGCCATTGCTTAGTGATCCTTGAGCCATGGAGACAGCCAGATTAACAGTTCTGAAATAAAGCATGACTGTCTTCATTTTATGTAATGTAAATAGCAGAACCAGTCTGCTCTATCTGGTTCTATTAGCATTCAGTATAACTATAAACCGTTACTTACTGGCAGTTGAGATCACTGCTCAAGTTCATGTTTGTGAAACAGAATAGACTTTGAGAGTCTGAGTGAACACAGTACTTTCATATCTAGCAGTGATATAATGCATTTCCTTGTCCTCCTTACTGAATCATTCTTGAAGTTAATGCCAGGCTACTGTTAAGGCTATCTTGTAGGTGTGGCATGTATTCCTAACTCCATAATTCTTGTGTTTCAGATTTTTAGTTTTAGAACTTGTTTTGAAGGGGGAGGAGTCAGAACTTGCCAACTGCAGTTGTGTTAATGAAGCTTTTTAACACACACCCCCCCGCAAAACAAGCAAAGAAGCTTATTAATCACCTCTGTAAGTAAAGACATGAAAGTTGTGAATGCTAAGCAACTACTAAAAGATCCTTCCAAAAAAATATGAAAAAAATTCATACTTTACAAGATCTGGTGATTCACAATGAAGTCAACAAATACTGAAGTGAAAATAAACCAAGATATTTCCTTTATTTCTTAATAAGGGTTTTAGAAACAACTGAGTGATGAAGTAGATTTTTCATTATGTTAAATCTTTTAAAATGAAAGCTAATCATCTCTTTAAAAAGATACTGTAATTCAGTCACAGTTCATTCAGTACTGGAATTACTGTGTGAAATGCTGTCAAGATTCAAAACAGCCCATGTATGTACAAGATTAGAAACAGCCATTCAAGTTGTGCTAGCTAGAGTATACAACAAAATGATCATATCACTACAGCCTTTGCTTGCTTTCCCCTTAACGTTAATTCCATTTGATTAAACTGGGAACTGTTTAAGGGAAAGGCTTTTGCTTTGGTTATATAGCCCATACTATCCTGAAATATTTTAACTATAGTGCTTGGGAGCTCTTTGAGTACTGCTGGTAATATGTAGTCATCAGCAATATTTCTTATGTGGATGAAGATGCACAATGTAATGACACTGGAAGATCTCTGGTTCTTTAACTTCTCATTTCCAACCTTATCATTTTGGTTTCCCTGCTCCTTGTAATACCCATGTGCAAATATGTTCTTGTGGTTTGTGACCAAACTGAATTCGGTTTCTGTTCCAAGTTACACTATTAACTTTTACCATGAATTAGAACACTTTCCTGCCATAGTTTCCCCAGCTTTGAAATGGGGATTGTCATTCTCATTTCCTTCAGAAGGGATGATATTAATGCTAACAACCAGTTATCTAATTGCTTCTTATGTACTGGAAGAAGAAAAGGAATAAATTTCAAGGAATTAATCTCTGAACTCTGTCTGAAGAAATAATCTTGTACGTTTGTTAAAGACAAATTCTGAGCACCTTGCTCAGGTTATATTAATAATTATTAATATCTAGATGTCAGTTAAAGAAATTAGAAATACCTTCACCTGGAAGTGTAAGAGTTAATGTAGCCTGGAAAACTCAGTACTCTTTTAATGAAAGACAAATTGTGGAAAACAGCAAGCCACCTGTTAATCTGGATGGCAAAAAAGTCTGTTGTCTGGATCTTAAACTTGTCTGAGAATTTTGAGCAGTATAGGTCTGATTTCACCAAGAATGTTCTTCATAACCATCCTCTTGAACTTTGACCCTAAGGTCTTGAAGTAGTAAAATTGTTTTGGACAGTGTGTCCCTGATGTAGTATTTCAGCAAGAACAGACAAAAACCTAGTAGTTCCTGTGGAAGTAGTCGTGGAGGGTTTTCCTGCAGAAACACTTAAAGCTTACGTGACTGAACAAGATAAAGTGACAGTGCCATGGCCAGAAAATAAACAATGTCCTTAACTGCTTGCAAATTTTTTGTACACAGAAACACCATTTTTGTTGTTCATCTGAGGCTTCCACCGGAGTTGTTGATAATGTCTCAATTTTTCCTGTTTTTAGAAAGTCAGTTCTTTATTTGTTAGGCTCTTGAGCTGTCTTCTGGCTTACAGTGGAGAAAAGAGAAGAGTGCCTTGCTACTACACCTGTTGCGTGCTTGGTGGCTTTATAGTGATTTTTTTCTTCCTTTGTGGCCAGGTTATCCTTTCCCCATAGCAGTAGATAGATAGATACCGTGAATACAGAAGTGACCACCTCAGCAGTTCAATCATTGCCACAGGTATTGAAAAGCATTTGCAATGGTGACTAGTTTTGTTAATCTCATTTGGGTTCTTGGCAAAAAATACAAGAAACAGTAGAACTTAACATTTGTGAAGGTTTTTACAGTTAGAAGTCATTCCTGTAAAGAGTAGAAACTCTGAAAAGTTTGACTGAAACTAGTAACTGTATTAATGATCTGATCTCCAAAGAGCAAGAATCAAACCTACATGAATGTCTCAAACTGTTTTTGTTTTCCAACATCTATCTAAAATTCCCAGGCTTTGCTGAAACTATCAGAGTCCTTTTCTTAATACTAGTATAAAGGCTTTCCCATGTAACATGGGAAAACAATAAAACCTGCTGTTAGTCTCTGATACTCTTGCATGACATCCTGCTTGAGGGTATTTTGTCATAATTTGGAATTCTTGAGAAGGATGTGGGGGTTTTATCTGGTTGATTTTGTTTCTTTTTTTGCTGTAGAGGAGGAAGGTGACTGATAAGTTGCCTCAGGAATTACTTGTTGAATTGTTTCCCAATTTATCTTGTGAATGATTATTTAGGAACAGAAATGCTGTGCTGCATTTTAAGGAAAACAAAAATTAATCTTTTTTGTGTGCACTTGTCCATATAAAGACACATAGCACTGAAATAGCTAAATTGCTCTTAATTTATACTTCCTATGGCTTTATTGCAGTTTTCTATATAAACATGTCCTTAGAAGAGCTCAGATAACTTTAAATGGCAACTATAAGCTCAAGTTTTGAGCCACATTGTAAAAGTCCATATATAATACACAGTGGAAGGAATTTTCATACATGACTGACTTGTCTGCATAATTGTTGTTAGTGTAGTTGTTTTCAACCTGATCATTTTTACAAGGTAGAAACTTAAATAAGACATTGGAGCTTAAATTTAGATGTGATCTGGGCTTATGTACGTATGGAGTTAGTCTCTGTATATGTTTCAATTTTACCTTTATAGGAGTAACTTTTAGTCTAGAAAGCACTCCTTTAAGTTTAAGGAGGAGCAGAATGTTAAAAACATACTTCTTGTATATATAAAAGAGAGTACTACTTATATATCGAATGTTGGTTTATGAGAAGAGATTAAATTATTTGGAGTGAGGGATGGGAAATAAGATATTTCTGGGCTTATCTACAATAGTATAAAATGGAAGAGAGACCACTAACAGCTAAGATGGCAGAGCGTTTCCTTGTCTCCCTTGGTCAGAGCTGGCTGTAAGCAAGTTTTCCTGATAAAATAACCTATGCATTTTAAATGTATGTTTTAACACTCTCTGTGTATATAAAAATAATTGTGTAGATCATGAAAGTTCTAATTGTACAGAATATAAAATTTATGTCTGTCTGAACGCCTTGGTCCTGATGTTTGTTCTACACTTCACATCCATGTGCCAGTATGACATTCCATCAACACCCATACTCAGGCATGAGGAAAGCCTCATTGTGCTCTGAAGTCTGTGGGAGATCATGGATGGGAGGATTGTGTGTATTCCAGTAGGATTGCCACAGTGGAAGACAATCAGGGCTGAGAACCTACCTCCAGGTGTTGTCAATCTCCTTACCTCTGAGAAATAGAAAGTAAGGTCCTCAGACTGAAAAATGTAGGCTCATCTGGTCTTATCAACCCTATTATTTTTGAGAGGTAACACTCTCCTCTTTCTCCACTTTTCTTGCTGGAACTGTTCACTTCCCAAGTGACAGAGAGGTAAAACCACTGAACAGAGTAGATGTTGAGTGAAACTGGAACAGTGCTCATGACCAGCATCCTTTCTGCCTGCTGATAACAACATAGCATAATAATCCTGAGCAGAAAAGAATTACAGAGAGCAGGCGTGTATAATGGGTCTTGTGTGTTTGCAGATTATTGATCTACTGGAACATCATTTGTTCATTACACTGCTTTCACTGACCTGAGAACACAAACACGTTCTGGTGCTGCACAGACCTTTGTGGGCAGAGGGTTTGCAGTATGGTTGATGTGGGTACCACACTGTGAATTTGGAAGCTGGTGTGTATGCCTTTTCTGGAGAGTTGGGAAGTACAGAACTTGTGAATGATTGTAGCGTTTAGTAGTTTATATTGTGTGGACACTAGACATATATCTCTCTGTTGTTTATAGATTAAGTGATGTATGTTAGAAGGAAGTGTTTAATGTTGGATCTGTTTGTCCAGTCTCACTGTGGTGATGGGTTAAGCTTTTTGTGGACAAGCGAAGGTGAGTAGCTCAATGTTCTGTGTCCTTTCTGTAAGCAGTATGAAATATCTGTTCATCTTCTGATTTTTGCGGAAAATAAATTATTTGATGGACTGTTATTTAACAGTTCATTACTAGCATAATTTTGCTTATGGTAAGAGTTTCGGGCTGGCTTTCTAATGAAGCCATGCATACGATTGACTGACAGTGCAGTTGTGGTTCCCCTTATTGTCTCTCCTTCTTCCTGCTTGAATAATTTCTGAACTCAGTGGTCAGTGTCAATCGAATTTAATAGAGTTCAAAAAAATTGCTGAGATATCGAAGTTCCTACAAACATGAATATCAGTAGTTAGAGAAATTACTGCTTTCCTGAAGGGAATGGCACAGAGCTTGGTTTACCCATTCTATTTTTCTGTCAGCTTTCTTGTCAGTTGGTTCCTACATAACTTTTGTTTTGACCACTATGCATTCTTTCTTATTGGGGACATCAGGAGGAACAAGGAAGGCAGAGGAGTTAACACTGTTGTGGAACTAGTAGAGATTAGGGTATGAGGAATGCAGATCTAGAACAACTTGTTAATATTTCAAAATAATGTGCAAATTGGAATGTCAGTGCTTATATTTTTAAATTATTGTAATGAAAATACATGATAAATTTATAATATAATGACTATGCCAGATGCTTTTTTAGAGCAATAATACCTGGTCTCCACCCTAGAGATCTTCAGTCTGAAAAATAGAATCATAGAACAGCCTGGGTCAGAATGGACCTCAAAAGACCATCTGGTCCAACTTTTCATGGGAGAGGAAGCCTAGATGAGCACCCTGTCCAACCGCATATTGAAAATCTCCAGTGATGGGAACTCTACCACATCCTTGGGGAGGTTATTCCAGTGATTGATTGTCTCAATGTAAAAAAATTCTTTCTTATATTGGAGATGAAACCTCTCCCCGTGCAACTTGTACTTATTGCCCCTTCTCCATGTGGTGTCTTGTGAAGGGAAAGCCTCTGTCCTCTTTGTAGCTGCCCTTGAACTACTAGACTACTGTGGTGAGGTCCCCTCTGAGCCTTCTCTTCTTCCAGGAGAAAAGACCTAACTCCTTCAGTCTTTCCTTAAAGGGCAGGTTCTCCAGCTCTTTGATACTTAAACTAAGAACTACAAAGTCAATATTGAAATGCTGTGAAATTCCTGATCTTTTAACTTTCATTTTTGTATATAACAAACCCTGAGCTGTTGGAATCAACTGTCCACAGTTACAAAGTTTAATTCCTGTAGAGTTAGGGCCCCTGGTGTCACCTCGGGCGTGTAAAATGAAAACCTCTGGTTATGGAAGTTGGGTGTTACATTGGCAATAAACAGCAAACTGAAATTACTCTCTTACTGGACTATGTTCATTTTTTCTCTCCCTCTGTCTGCTTCCTATTGTATGTCTGTCTGCAGTCTATTTTCTGTTGGTTTTCAGTCTCTCAAGTTTAAACATAGCTTTCTGCTCCTTTTCTCCATTTTACCCATTGCTATTTAATCTGCTTACTGCTAATTCCTTTTTTTCTTTGTTTTCTTTTTTCTTTTTTTTTAAATTTTTTTATTTCTCTCCAGAAACTCTTTAGAATGGTTTTATGCTTTATTTGGAATCCAGCACAGGGCTAGTCTTGAGGCTTCCCACTCCCTCCTCTCTTTCTGATATGTTCAAGGTAAAGGAAGAATAAACTACCAATTCCTTTGGAGTATTAGTAATCTGTGGAGGAGTATCTTCCCTTAAGTGGCTAAATACTTTCAATCCTCTTATGCACTCTTCTGTCCCAGTATTTAAAATATTTAATTTTCCTAGCTTCCAAAAAAACCCCAAAGCAAAACAAACACCACCACCACCCCTCCCCAACCCACCCCCTAGTTCTCCTTTTCAAGTCTCTTGTCCTGTTACTGCCCCAAGTGCTTTTCCTGTCCTTCTGCATACTCTGGGAAATTGAAATAGGAAGAGAAATCTGTGCTCTGCTGGTCTCCTGTTATCTTTTTAACATTTGAATGTAAAAATTGCCTGTGCTGTAAGATTCAACAGTATATGTGTGGAAGTTTAGAGAACTACTTTTTTTTTTCACTATGATTTGTTTGCAGTTTTAAAAACTAGAAGCATAATAGAGGTATTGCCTGCAACAGAGTATAATAAGAAAACATAAGCAAAGATTAAAGTGCTGATCTTCTAGCACTTAAATGCTTTTGAAAGAGCCGTACTACTAAGACAGCTTATTCTGAAAACACTGTATCAGTATGCATGTGATTTTAAACTTTTGAGATAATGCTTGCTGTGTGTGAAATTAGTATCGGCTGTGTTACCTGGCATTTGGAAGGTTTCTGAGTCATGTACCATGCTTTGTTGCTCTGCCAAATTATGAGAAAAAGATGCAGTATTTTTTTCATAATTCTTTAAATTACAACTGATGGGGAGACTGGCTTACAAAAGTGCTGTGGGTTTTTCTGCAGTGACATCTGTGGAGTGTATATATAGTAGGTTCCCAAGCTGGAAGCCAGAAGAGTATGTGGGAAGTGTGAAAGGGGGATGGGGAGGGGAGCAAACAAGAAATTCAGACAAAAGGAAATTGTTGATGCAAGTTAATGCCTTTTCTTAGTGATATTGATAAATTTCTGCTGCTGTTCAAGCTGTCTAAATTACTCTCCTTCTGATTCTGTTTCCTTTTGCTTTTCTTCTGTTGCCTGGAAAACATGAGTGGAATCTAGTAGGACAAGAGGCTGCTTTTTCATTGTTTTCTGGCTCTGTTGCTAGCTATTGTCCTCTTGGCTCAGGCAATTCATGTCAGTCTTTGTGTGGAGTAAGAAAAATGTTTTCGTTTTTTCTTTAAAGATTAAATTTCTAGACTGTGGGTTTTATTTGAAAAGCAAGCCATGCTAACTTTAGACTATCTCCCACCAACTAACATGTTTTTGCTTGTGATGTCACCTTCAGCACTTTGTTCATTTGGATGTGCTTATTAACTTTGTGGGCTAGTTTGGGTGCAAAGCAGTCTTGAAATCTAGTTTCATTTTTTAATCTACTTTATTCAAAACAAAGGAACTCTTAAGCGAGACAATGCATTTCATGAATTTTTCTGTCAGGAATAAAAACCAAATCACTGACAATGTTGTATGTTTTCAACAGTTGGAAATAGAGCAAATTTTGCTCTTAAGTAGGAGCAGAGCTCTAGCACCCAGTAGAGTAATGCAGCCTTGAGCAGCGTCAATGAGATCTTGTCTGTTGTGGCTGACTTAACTCTGTTCTTTACTACATCACTGATTATTTATAAATGAAGATTGTTTTTGAGGACATTCTTGAAACAGAACTGAAATGTAGCTATTTGCTAGTATGAAAACGCACTTGTGGATGCATAGGGTAGTGCAAAAAATGAGACCTAGTTCTCGTGTAAGTAACAGTTCTTGCAGGTAGTATTTATATGATCATACTTCTTCATTGCCTTTATTATTGCTGTACTAATTAATTATATGGTGGTACAGAAAATATATTGAAAATGGAAGATACTGTAACTTTTTGATTATCTGTTTTTTTTTTCTTTTTCAGGCATCTGTTAACAAGCGAAAAGTGACAGAACCATGGCTCAGTTTCCAACACCTTTTGGGGGTAAGTTGTTTATAGTGTACTCTGAACTATTCTTATCCAAAAAAACTCTGCATAAATATGTTGCTTTCCAAATATGTTCTGTATGGAAGCATTTATGCGTAGTATATCTTTCTGAGATGATAGTTTATCTGATTTGTGATGTTTTTGCAGGCCAGTTGGAGAACACAGATGATATTTGGCAGGCACATCTCAGAAGAGTCAAACAGAAAAGCTGTGCTGTATCCCTCTTTTGTGTGTTGACCCATTACAGTCCTACAGTTTGTAACTGTAGGGCAGATTCAAGCCACTTAGCCACTGGCAGTAGGGCATAGCCTCATTCTGCAGTAGTTGTGGCTAAGAAGTAGATATGCTTTTCTTTGAGGATTCCTGGACTGCTAAAAACTATAGCCGATGCCTTTGGACGCTATCACTTCAAATTTCTTTTCCTTATTGTCCCATAATCCATGTTTAGATTAGAACAAAGGTACTGCGATTTTTAGCTCTCCATTTATAACAGGTGAAGGTATAGCATCTTGAACTTCAGTCTTTTTGAAAGATTCAGGAAGGGCCCTGGTAGTGTAATAGAGACACAGCTTTTTGCCATTCACATGAAAGACATTTTTGAGCCCAGTTTTGCAACCGATCTGAAGAAAGGTTACAAAGATAAATTTCAGTTCTGAGACCTAGTAACTAGTTTGATTCCACTATCAATGTTGCATCTGTTAAGGGCTTGTCTCTGGAGATGCAGATATGATTCTTACTGTGTATCTGTGTTTGTGTATGCATATATACATATAAATATGCATACACACAAAAAAGTGTGTGTATGTATATAAATATACATGGAAGTCAAGTTTTTGGGATTGGATATAGCTAGGAACATTGGATATAGCTAGAAATTTGTATCTACTGTTAGTGTTTCTGTGGGAGACTTCAGGAAACACGCATGTTATTCAGACTATGTTGTTAGAGAAACCCAGTTGTTGTTAAACACAATTGATTGGATGCAATCTCTGCCAGTCTGAAAAAGTCTGTGAAGCACAACAGAAGAAGCATCTTTTTGCATATGGTAGGTAGGACAAACATATAATTGGAAGCTGCCATTCATTGCCTCAACTTTAAGTCCAGCCCTCTGGAATTAAATCTTGTCTGATCCCAGACTTTCTCAGTTTGGGAGTGAAACTGACAAAAAGCTTTGATCAAATAAAGTCACTGGACAGTTTCATGTAGGATACCCTTTCAGGTCATGTAAAAAGTTGTGAATTGCTTCATTTCACCATGTTTTTCACGATCTAAGAGAAGTCATGATGTGAAAGAAATCTGCTTGTTTCGACTGAAGTATTTGCTGTTGTTTAGAGTTAGGGCTGTGCTTTGCATGCACCCATATTTAAATATGGACATGCATTCTTACTGGAAATCTTATCTTCAAAGTATTCTCCTCTGCTATCTTTACAGACTTCTCATTGCATTACAGATGGATAGCAGCTTTCTTTTTTCAACTTTTATATGTTACTATTTGATCTTGCATCTGTTGTCCAGGATCCTGTTAATTCTACTACATGGCTTTAGGAAGGAATTCAACTATTTCTTCTCAAATAACTTTTAGCATCTGACTGCTCTACAAAGAGGAAGTTGAAATAAGCATGTGGCTAATGTAGTTTCTGGAGTATCTTTAATTTGTAATGTAATGTGAGGGAAGTTTCTTATGATATTCATACTTGAACCAAGTCTGCCAAGTAGCATCATACCATCTCTTAGAAGACTATCAGCAAAAGTCTAAGATTGTTGTAAGAAGAAAAAAATGGTGTAAAAAAAAAAAAAAATTCCAATTTTTATGGGGAAACTTATGGTCCTTTCCGGAATGCAACATTTTCTGTTACCTGTAGTCACCAAACAAGATGCAGAGGAGAAGACTTATGCAGTCTCCATCTTGGGAGACCCCTCACTCCAAATGTGCAATATCTGGTGTCCCTCTGCTTGTGAATACCAATGTATGGTATTTTAGTTTTTGAGTTCCTTTCTTTTTAAAGAATCTTTCAAGTCAGTTTGGGAAACGGGTATGGAAAAAACACAGCACCCAATATTTACATTGGGGTGACTCACTGATATTCCAGAACACTGCTCATTTTAAGGATGACTAATTAAAAAAAAAAAAAGCACGATAGGATTTTTATAATTGTTGGGAAGAATGTGGTATGCTTGACCTTCTGTTGATTTGTCCAGGAGAAGAAAATGCCCATTTTATATATGACAGCCCACTGCTTCACTTTTGCAGATGAGGTGATTGCTAAGCTATGTAAAAGAAAAGAGGGCTTGCTGCTGCATTCAAGAATAGCTTGCTTATGAGTCAATTTTGTGGTTTGATGACTGCCTGCTTTGTATCCAAATATATTGAAAACCCCCACAACCTCTGTATTGGTATCCAGGATCTGAAGCCATGAATGATATCTCGGTGTTTGGTAAGATCCTGCTTCATGCCCTCCCATAGGTCTTATTGTATCCTCAAATAACAAAAGATGGAAACAAGGCAATGCCAGAGATGTCATTCATTCTTTTCTGACTGAAGAGGCTACTAGGCTTGCTCGGTTTAACATTGGCTCTTTTGATGTTTATACTGTTTCAATACCAACCAAATCTCTATCTGGAAGAGTAAATATTGACAATCATTTGTTCTAGTACAGGGACTCCAGAGACGAAATCAACAAATTTTGTTTTAAAATAGTTGATAGAATATACTTTTAGTTACCTCATGCGACAAGAGTTTTTAGTTTTGAGTTTTATTGCCCTCGTTGCGGAAGAATAGGAAGAGCTGAGTTTTTGGGGGTGTTTTTTGTTGCTGTGTTTTTTTGGGGTTTGGGTTTTTTTGTTGGGTTTTTTTTTGGTACTGGCGTCATGCATACCTCAAATTGAGAGATAGCAAGCCAGCGAATGATTGCAAATTTCAGGTTGGTTTATTGTTTGGTGTTTTTTCTCCCCACTTTATATTCAAGAAATTATCCCTCTTTATGTAAGCTACCACATTCAGCCTTAGGATCTTAGGCTGGCGTTGTCATGTATCCAATACAGGGAGATGTTAATCTTCTCAGAAGAATGAGGAACACACTTTCCTATGCTGTTGTTGCCCATGAAAAATGTTTACTATCTGGTTAAATTGCACTTTTCCTAGCCAAGTAAGGAGAGTTCTTCTCTTACAATAGTACAAAACCACATAGTACACAACTGATTGTTTGGGGTACTTTTTCAGTTAAAAGAACTTGCATTTCAGCTGTACATGCTCTGGGAGGCAAATGACCTCCCATCCCCTAAATATCTAGTGTTACGAACTTTTTGCATTATATCCTCTGGTATGGTGATGTTGTCTTTTAATAGGCCATTTGTAAGTTTGATTGCACTTTGAGTAGCCTGGTTGTAACTTAAATTTTCATATGAGCCAGGTAAGTGAATCGGTGCTCAGCAGTCATCTTAATTTGGTTTAGTTCTGGCAAGTTTTAAGTCCTAGCTGGCTATTTAAGGATTCATGGAGCTTTCAACTATAGACTTTGGATGAACGGCTTCTGTGTGCATGTTGTTTTCAGCAGTCCAGTATAATATGATGTAATTACACTCAGAAATGAAAATAGTGTAGTTTTTAGATAATGTTTCCTAATTTTATTTCTCCATTTCTTTTGAACTAGGCAACCTGGATATCTGGGCTATTACTGTGGAGGAGAGAGCTAAACATGATCAACAGTTCCATAGTCTGAAACCAACATCTGGATTTATCACTGGTAATGAAATAGGTCTCACTTCTAATTTCATTTAATTAAATCTTAACTAATGAGCTTAAATATGCCTGGGAGACATTTGTGCATAAGAATTTTTTTAAATTGAACATATCTTACTCATTTTATATTCCATTTTTCGTATGCCTTGCCACATCAACCCCATCTTTTTCTGTTATTTTTCTGATATTTACCAGCTATATACCTGGTTTATGCCACTTGATTTTTCTGTAAGTAGAATTAAAATTACTTATAACTGTGGTTCTATAAAGCAGTTCTGTTGTGTAGAGCCAGCTGATAGTTACAAACTGTAGGGTTAGAATTCAGGATGTGGAATCACTCTGATGTTTGGTAATATTTATAGTGCTTTTAATGTGCTCAGTGAATTAACTCTGTACTGAGTCTGACTGAGATGGACTTAACTTTTTTCATAGCAGCCTGTATGGTGCTGTGTTTTGGACGTTTTGGCTATGGCTGAACAGTCCTTGCAAAGCCTCAAGGCTTTCACTGTTTCTCACTCTGCATACTGCTCCCCCTGCCCCACCTTGCTGGGGGTGGGCAAGAAGTTGGGAACGGGACACAGCAGAGACAGCTGACCCAAACTGACTAAAGGGTTTTCCCATATCAACATGCTTAACAAAAACTGGTGTGCGGAGGGTGTTGTCTTCCAAGGTATCCATTGCTCAGAGACTGAGATTGAGGGAGGTGGTGAATGATTACTTTTGCATCACTTGGGTTTTTTTCTTACTCTTTCACTTATTAAACTGTCTTTATCATGACCAATGAGTTTTCTGTGTTTTCTCACTTCTGCTCTCCCCATTCTCTTCTCCATCCTGCTGAGGGGAGGGAAGTGAGTGATTGATTTTGGTGCCTAGTTTCAGCCTGGGGTTGACCCACTGTGGTAGCATACTAATAGATTAAGAAGTCTGTTTAAATAAAGATGTATCAATTTAACTGAAATCTGTTTCAGAAACTGATTGTTTAAACTAGTGAAACCAGTGTGGATGACCTCTTTAAAAACTCTAAATGGCAAAACTAAGTTGTGGGAAGCGAAGCTGCAAGTAAAGGAATTGCACTGATCCTACTAGATTTTCACTGAACACTGCTAATTTGCGGTGGTTTTTAAAGGCAATAGGTTGCCTACTCTTTTGTTATTTTGTTTTGTTGCATTTAATTTTCTTTAGTACTATCTAAACTTTGATGTTCAATTGAAATGAAAGGTATAGAAGTGTTTTACCTTTCTTTCTGTCTGATCCATCAAGAGGATTTTCAGAGTGTGAAATCAGAATCAGATTCTTAGAGTCTCATCACAGCCATACGTGCCTCCAAGTATACAATTTGATTGTTTCTGATCCAGTTACATGACAGATACAGTACAAAATACTACTCCTTTTGATCTCCTTTGATATTTAGTGCTATTTCTAGTCTGTTTACAACTTTCCTTTACAGGTCACAACATTTCCAAGTACCTAATCCTTTTGTAATGGTTTTGCTATCCTTACTTTGAATTGATATTTGGAAAATGGCTTTGAAATATTCCATTGCTTTCTTTAATGGTGGCTTATCAGGTTCACATCAGGGTAAAGACCACTTAGTTTGTGCTAGCTCACTGGCATTGTACTTCCAAAAAATCTAAGCTAGGGTTTCTATTGATACATACTTTCCTGGAAGAAAAAAATGTTGTTTTTCTCACAAGGCATATGATTCCTGCAAAGAGAGCCATTAACACAGATTAGGCACTGTGAACTCTGAGTTTTCCGTTGTCCTAAATGTTTATGCCCAGTTGACTTCATGCGGTGCTGACTGTTGCAGACTTAAACAGTATGTGCTTGTTGGAAATACCTGGTAGGTTTGCAAGTGACAAAATAAGTTTAAATCTCATACTCTGTTATGTATGCTTAGCATTAAGTATTTATGGTTTTACTGTTGCTTCTGGTTTAGATGTTTTTAACTCATGATTTCTTCTTTCCTCTTACAGGTATTTTTAGCATTTTCTGAAATGATGTCCTATTTATTTTATAGGTGATCAAGCTAGAAACTTTTTTTTTCAATCTGGGTTACCTCAACCGGTATTGGCACAGATATGGTGAGTATATGGGAGGGGATGGGAGAATTGCAGTTATGTCACAGAGTGAAGTTTACTGGTACAGATTTGGACAGTAACTATATTTCACAGTCTGGGGTTTAAAATCACCAATTTAATGCAGCGTGCTTTCCAAAAGTCTACAAGGCAAATATGCTTTGTAGTATGTTTTAACTGAGTTTTTAAACTTGGTTCAGTTCAATTATTGGAAGTAGGCATCCTTCTATAAATGGCATTTTTGAAGTTGGTGATTTGCAGCCCTCATCTCAAATTACTAAATGCTTTCAACTTTATTAAAACTGTACTAATACAATTGCTAAGCACAGTAATTAGTATTAAAAATCTTCTAATGGGGACCCTATGCAAGACTTGCAAAATTTGTTATAAAAATTAAGACTGGCATAGACTATTACCAGTGTAGATGGAGATATAGCTTGAAAGCTTGAAATTTTTACTATTCCTTGGTGAGTTTAGACAGATCAGAATGTCCATTGCTGTATATTACACATGACAAACTTTTCTACAGTCTGCCAGTTTCTTCATGCAGGATTGTAATTGTTTCTGCTCCAAATTATGAGACTCGGGACATGCTAACTTGCATAGATTATTAATAATTTACATTACTACTAAAACTTTTTTTGGTGCTGGACAGAGGGAAATAATACTGTTTTTCATTCTAGATTGGAAAAAAGCAGCAGAGGGATGGATAACTTTTGACAAATATGTTAACTTTTCCTCTGTTGTTAACTGTTTGAAAGAGTAGTTTATTGCAGTTATAAAAACTTTGTTGTAGTAAAGACTTCTGAAGACAGAATCTTGCTCTGACTGGAGAAAGAAGAGAATTATTTTCTTACAAGGAAAACAATTGCTTTGGAAATATGCATGCCTAAAAGAGGGGCTGGATTTACATGACTTTTAAATAAATAGCTTATTTTCTTTTCAAATTATCTTCATCTTATAAATAACAAATCTGGTCTGGTTATCTTATTTTCTGAAGACTCAGTTGAAAGTTCAAATGTCCCTTTGAAACTTCTCTTGCCTCTTAATTAAAAAGGGAAAGAAGTTTTGTCTTAAACAAGACATCCTTTCTCCAAAAATGTTCCGTAGGCATTAGCTTTAAATAAGTGTTAACAAAACTAAACAGTTGTAAATAGTCTGACTAAAAATCTCTTCCTCTCTGAATTATTCAGTTTTTCAGCCTCTTGAGAGGGAGAGAATCATTCCACTAGTTCTGTAGTTGTCATAGAGACAAGACCTGAACTTGCACAATTTTTAAATAAAGCTGAACTAACACTTATTCATGCTGCCTTTATAAATCATAAAAAAAACATGTAGACATCCCTTTCTCATGGTCTCTCTTCTTTTTTCGATCATCTCTGAATTAAAAGAAGTAAATATTTAAGTAAAAATCTAGATCACTTGTATATATTCCCAGTTGGAGTTAGAATAACCAAGTAGGAAAATAGTTGCATAGTGGTAGTAAGACCTCTTAAAAAGACCAAAAAAAAAAAAGGGGGGGGGGAAGAAAAAAACAAAACAAAACAAAAAACCCTCCTTCTTTTCCCACAACTTGCATGATTTAATTCTTTTGATCTATTGGTGAATGTCTGATTGTAACATACTGCATATCACTGCTGTCCCACAGAAACAATAGAAGTTAGACTGTTTAGTGGCAAGAAGTCCATTGCAGCCTGCAAAGGATATCACAATATGCTCAAGATTGCATTGAAAATTGTGAATCATTGTTTGTAAGATCTCAAAGTGGCATACTTGCTTTGTGGATTAATAGCAATATTCTAATGTTGTCTATGTAAATCTCTAACATTGATATAGATCTGTGAGTACTTTAATAGAGGGGGCAATTCTGGAGTAATATGCCCAGAATACCTGTGAGAGATAGCCACATAAAACTTATTTTCTATCAGTATTCTTTATTTCTTGAATAGATGGATTTTTTTTTTAAATAACATTTGATTATTAGAGGGAGAGAAGGGGAGGTACAACAGTCTTTAAGGAAGGAAAGTTGTTATTCTGAGTTAGAGCAACTTGTAAAACTCTTCAAATTAATTTTTCTGATCCTAGAAATATGGAAGTAACACGTTGTGTTTTGGAAGCGTTTTGCCATTCTTAATGAGTCTACTTATTTTGAATGCAGTTGATCATATTAATCTGTCTGCAAGACAGAATCACAGGGGTTGGAAAGGACCTCTGGAGATCATCTAGTCCAACTCCCTGCCAGAGCAGGGTCACCTACAGCAGGTTGCACAGGATGGCATCCAGACGGGTTTGGAATGTCTCCAGAGTTGGAGACTCCACCATCTCTCTGGGTAGCCTGTTCCAGTGCTCTGCCACCCTCAAAGTAAAGAAGTTCCTCCTCATGTTTAGATGGAACTTCCTATGTTCAAGTTTGTACCCATTACCTCTTGTCCTATGACTGGGCACCCTACAGCTATATGTAGACAGGCTGATGCTAATACAAAGTTTCATCTGTTTTGTTGGCTATGGAAGTTCTTGTATAGAAAAACACAACCGGCAAAGGAACTGCAGGGGTAATTGGCATAATGGGTGATTTGCCATATTGCTTTCAGAGCTTTCTGCAGAAAAGCAAGCCCTCTATGAGTTTCCAAACATATTATCTTATCAGTGAGAGAATTTTGTTTGCATAAGTGAGCAGTCTAAGGATTTTCACTGTCTTAAATTTTAATTTTAATTAAAATTGAATTACCATTTTTGTATCATGGAAAAATAATTTTCACTAGAACTTCAAGAAATGTTGGCTAGTGAGCTGAAGTACCAGTTAAATGTCTTCTGCCTCAAGAGCTGCTTTGAGAATATTCTGTGTTTGGTGTAGTTGTTTTCTAAGATGAGACTCTAAGGAGTATATCTTATTTTAATTTCTGCTATTAATCAAAGCTTTCCCAGAATTCATGTTCCTTAAAAATAGTAGCTCCATGGTTTTTAGCATTGGGAATTCTTGTGTCCCTTCTACTCATCATTCATTTAAGAAAAAAGAAGCCTCTGGGACCTCAGTGGAGCAAATTAGTGGAATTATTATGGTCTGTCATGACAACTTCTTTACTGTTCTACCCTTTACAGGCTTTGGAGTCTGCCAAGCTGGTAATCTATTAAGAAGCCTCTAAGTAGGCTTTGAATTGAGACTGCAATGGCTCAGAAGATAACTGTTTTTAAGTAGGCAATAATCTGGCTTTCTTCTAAAGCCCTTATGAATGATGGCCTCAAAAAGTGTCTTCTGTTTAGCCTGTCTCTCTGGAATTAAATGAGAACTAAAATAATCAATGCCATCTGTTTTTCATGCACTTAGAGTTACTTATTTTTTCAGAACAGACAACAGCTGTTGGTTGACTTACCTTTTTCTGACATGTGCTTCCCTCATAACTTTCTTAAATTTGTGTCCAAGTGTGGGAGTGAAAGATTATGGGTAGCAATTCTGTGTTTTGTAACTCTTACTATACATGCATTGATTAAGTGACTGATGCTAAAGACCTGATTTCTCTTCTCTGATTATGACTCAGTTTTATAATGCAATATTGGATTGTATAATCTAGTATGGGAATGTAAAGCTAAATAAATCCAGATTTTTTGAACTGCAAGGAGATTTTGTTGTTTTAACACTCTGCTATTTTCATGGAAATAGAAGTTTTGTAGGCTAATCATAAGCATATTTGACAGAAAAAACTCTGCATACTCAGTTTCTGCGTCTCTTAAATGCAAAAATAATCAAGTTGTCTTTGCATTCTTCAGAAAAGAGGAGAGAAAGGAGGAGAAAAATCTGTAGGGGAAGAATTTTGTCAGCACCTGAAGCCTGGCATTGTGACGAAGCCCACTGCAGCTATTCTCATTAGAAAACCCCTGTTATAAGCACATGCCTGTTCTATAAAATATGATAAATATTTAGTCAATGTATAATCCATTTACTGCTCTGCACTGGTTCCGGCCAGACCTTAAATGAAACACACTCAAGGACACTACATTCTTCCAAATTTCATTAGAAGCAGAACAGTGAAATTAGGTAGTGTTTCCTGTCAGCCACTCACTGCTTTTAAGGTGCTGTTTATTCAAAAGTAACACCGTAATCTAACAGCATGCCACTAGGTTCAGTAATTAGAAATGAAAATTTGTCCCATTTTTGCACTAAAGATTTTGTCAGACAAAAGCTGATTTTTGTTAGCATGCTGTAAAAATGTGTATAAATTCTGTAGTGTGCACATAATTTTTCTCACTGAAATTTGTGCTGTTAATTTAAATAACAAAGCTGTTGACGTAGAGTAAATGAGTTGAACAGAAGGTCAGATGTTAAATTAAAAGCTACTGATGATTATGTGAATAGGAGTTCAATTAAAGCAATGAGGCTGGTGCACATCAAAGTTTCTTATTACCAGACAATATTTTCTCATGTAGAATGCAAAGACTTACTGTGTTCTAGCACTACGCTCTGTAAATAGTATCTGGAGAATTAAGGTTGCCTACAGTGTGATATATAAGAAGGACATGGACCTGTTGGAGTGGGTCCGGAGGAGGGCCACGAAAATGATCCGAGGGCTGGAGGACCTCTCCTATGAAGACAGGCTGAGAGAGTTGGGGTTGTTCAGCCTGGAGAAGAGAAGGCTGTGGGGAGACCTTATAGCGGCCTTCCAGTACCTGAAGGGGGCCTACAGGAAAGCTGGGGAGGGGCTGCTTGCAGGGGCATGTAGCGATAGGACAAGGGGCAATGGTTTTAAACTAGACCAGGGTAGGTCTAGATTAGACATTAGGATGAAGTTCTTTACAATGAGGGTGGTGAAACATTGGAACAGGTTGTCCAGAGAGGTGGTAGAGGCCTCATCCCTGGAGACATTCAAGGCCAGGCTTGATGAGGCCCTGAGCAACCTGATCTAGTTAAAGATGTCCCTGCTTACTGCAGGGGGGTTGCACTAGATGACCTTTAAAGGTCCCTTCCAATGCAACGCATTCTATGATTCTATCATACTATGATTTACCCTTACTGCATTTTCATGGCTATGCATATAGCAGGTTGAGGGACTCTGCCTGTGCTTTAGTAATGGAAAGGCTTAAATTTTATAATCAAAGTATTTGCAGGTGTAGAAGCCACTTAGGTTGAACTATATTATGAATATAACTTGTGTAATTTCTTTGCTTAAATGCAAAGATGTGACTATTTGAGCTGTCAGTGCCAGTTGGTCACTATGGAGCTGACTGACTTCTCTGTATGTTGAGGAACAGTGGTCTTTGGGAGGACTGCTTGGACTGCAGTCAAAAACCTGCTAGAATAGGTTTATCCAGATCAATTTCTCTAGCTTTGTTCCTGTGCACATCCTTAGCTTGCTAGGTATATAAGCCTGTTTTTTACTGCCCGTTTCCACTAGGCATCTGACAGAAGCATGGCTAGGCAAATGTTGAACTAAACTTTCATTAAAACCCCCGCAACACTTTCCTTGTTGAATATTTTTGAATTTTCTTCAGTTGCCTTCAAAACGGTGTGGTGTCTGCCTGTAAGCATCAATTAAATTATGCCAATTATCTCCTCCTGGTTTCCATTGTTCTTAATACACTGTAATTTTCTAATGAGGCTTTCTTACCCTTGGTATTCATTCACTGTATGTTGCTTTACTTTCTAGTGCAAAACCCACAAAAGGGAGCACTTCAGAAAGTACATTTAGATACTAAGTTTCTGACATTCTAACATTCCAAATACCTTTTGCCTCTTGAATGTTTTGGGTTTGTAAGACTTGCAGCATGTATTTCTCCCAAGTGAGACTTTTAGAAATCTAACATCACTGTTTATAGGTGGTGACTAATGGATGTTACATGAACTGTTTTGGTTGTATAAAGTAATAGTTGTATGAAGAAGAAAATGAAAATGTACTGAGTAATACTGTTCCTTGTAAGTCTAAGCGATGATTTTGGGCAGCAAAAATTCTGCAGCATGTTGTGGGACACTTCGATGGTATCGTTGAAAAATAGACAGAGTGGATATCCTTAATTGTCACAGTTAAACTGTGAACTCCTTCAAAATTAATTTGGGCTTTTTATGGGAATTTTAAGTTGATATAAACATTTCTGATGTAGGGAAAATGCCAACATGTCTTTTTGGGTTTTATACCTGTTTTATTGTATAGGAGGAAAAGCACGACATACTGCATACATCCAGTCTGTTTGCAGGTTTGCATGTAGTGGCTTGTGGTATATACACCCCACTGGACAGAAAGATATGATGGAAGCTAATAAACTTTTAGTATTTTTATGTCCAGAGAAAGCCATTGTACTTCAGAATTGACACAACATGGGTAACCTCAAGAACAAAATATGAGAAGCCTACTTTGTGTTTTTAACCATTTTTTTGAACTAACTATACGTCTTATTTTGTAATATACATTTTTCATTAACAGCTATTTCAGTCTATCCTTGCAGTTGCTTAACCCCCATAGGAGAGAGGTTCCTCTGCCTTCACTAGAGTTCTCCCACTTATCTCTGCAAGTTGTGTGAAGACAAAAACGTGGCACCTCCCACTTTAACTGCCAGTACATCAGGAGGTACCAGTGTGTTGCTTGCTCTTTGTGGAAGAGTGATCAGAAGCTAAGGCTCTAGAGCAGTGGTGTTCTGCAAGGAAAAGGAGATACCCATTCCAAATTTGTACTTCTCTTGGTTCAGGTTTGCCATGCTTACCTTCCCTCTTCCTTCTGCTGGTTGGACTACCATATATGAAGTCCAACTGCTACAGTAGGATCTTTCTAACTGATTACTTGTCAAATGAACCACATACTAAGCGATCATGACTGAAACTTGAATCCAAATCACATTATGCTGTGTGCGTCCCAGAATCAGTTTTGACTAAATTTAGGCTTCCAAAGACTTGCTGGTAGTGGGATTAGAGGAAGGTTTGGAGTTACTGAAGAGCAGGCAGATTTTATGTGTAAATTAAACTTCCCTGTGATATGAAGCTTCAGGAAACAATGCCTAGAAGTTCTCACAGCCAAAACTTGTTCTTCAATGAAATATATGTATTAATTCAGCATCTTTCAGGTAGTGGTACAATGCATACTTTTCTGTTGTAACTGTAAGCCTCAGAGTCTACAATTTCCTCACCAGACTTTCTCTTTCTTCTTTAAATGCTGCTGCCAGATTTTCAGTACTATTATTTAGCTTCGTGACATCAAAATTGGTGTATTAAGACAGTTACGCTGCTGAAAATGCTGTCTTATAAGTATTGGGAAGGGTTGGAATGTCCCTGTTTTTGGGGAAATGCTACTGGTGATCTAAACCAGGGGAAACTTTTAAGATGTATAGTTGACTGTGGCAACCGCTGCTGGGATCTGCCTCTTTGAGTTTTCCTAGGGTTTTTTAGGTTGGGTTGAGAAGGTTTTCATTTTGTGAATGCTTTGCCATTGCATTTACCTGTCTGTCTACTTATTTAAGTATTAATTATGAATAACTGTCAATTTATTGCAGTACTTTTTTGATAACTTTTCACATACTTAGATGAAAGCTTTCCTTGACAGGGATTTGATCAGAAATAAAGCTCTAGTTTAACTAGACTGCCTGGGTCCTGACATGTAAAGGTGCACATGAACTTAAAAATATGTATTACTCCAATACTGAAATGTGTACTTAATTCTTCAAATGAATGCAAAGAAATAAGCATAATGTTTAAAGCTAAGTTTACAACTAATTACATTATTAATGTGCATTGACTCTGTTTTTTTGGTTTGCAATTGCAGGAACTAACATTCTTCTTCCTGCTTCTCTCCCCAACCCTATTCCCTGCTGAGCGTGGTTTTCTTAACCATCAAGTGAAGAAACAAAAAGACTGTTTAAGTCAGACTACTTTACATGAAAGCCTATTCAAAGTCTAGGCTCAATGTTTTATCTTGAATACTACTGTTTAACTGAAAACACATTTGTACACTTGCAGATGTAATGGTGTTTAGTAAAGTGCACAGATTTAAAGAACATTTTATTTTAAGTGTAGCTAAAATACAGATTTGCAGACTAAGTCATTTGATTCCCTGTAGTGCTGTTTGTAGTACCATGTAGTATCATTTTGTGTGATTTTGCAAAGTTTTTGTAGAACTACATTAACCCTTCTTCTCTAGATGCTTCACTGTAATTCCTCTAAGAGTTGAAAAGTGACTTTAAAAATATTTATTAACTACTCCAAGAAATAAATCAAGAAGTTCTTGGTTTAAACAGTGTCTTGTTTCATGGCCGTTTTTAGCCTGACATAACTATTTTGAGTGGAAATTAATTAGTCTTGAATATACATGCCTGTGTGCACACTCCTAGGTTAGTTCCTGAAGTTCATAATTTAAGAATGTAACTGTGAAAATCTTGTATTTTGTAGGGCTCTAGCTGACATGAACAATGATGGGAGGATGGATCAGTTGGAGTTTTCAATAGCTATGAAGCTTATCAAATTAAAACTACAAGGTTATCAACTCCCATCTGCACTGCCTCCTGTCATGAAGCAGCCACCTATTGCTCTGCCTAGTGCACCAGGATTTGGTAAGCTCTTTGTTTTCCTCCTTGTTAGCTTGTATTGTAGCAACCTAAAATGAATTTGATTGTTGTACTGCAGTTTCTAAAAGAAACTTTAAGGAAAGAATACTTCTAAAAGTACATGGACTCAAAAACAGATGCTGCCACATGCATGCACGTGCTCAAAAAAAAATCTCAATGAGCTTTTGGCACCTACTGATACTCAATAACATAAGTTGAGGTCCTGTTTGCTTCAGGTCTTATAGTGGTCCCCATATGTGGCAAAAAAAAGTGTTTGCGGGGGAAAAAAGATGGATCAAGTAGCAGGGCTAGTGCATTCCAAAGTGTTGGAGTTTTTATTTAAACTGTTATCATGAAGAGATGTCCAGCTTTGGCAAGATTAGCTATGTTTTTCTTGACTTTTTACAAGTCATGATAGTAATGCACCCCTCTGGTTTTATTTTATGAACAGTGCTGCACTGGTATTAGCTAGCACATCTACTGGTTCAGTTCTCGTGGTTAAGTATTGCCAAGGTCGCCATCATTTCAAGGAAAAGAGTAGGGAAAATGGGATGGTGAGAGGAAAATGACTAAATGAAGTTGAACCTCATGTTTGACACCTTGATGTTCTGCTGTATTCTGTAAGGAGGGGTTCTTTTACATTTCTGTTTTAGTTGTTGCTGTGACTCAGGCTGATTGGTGCCTGACAATCACTGCTGTCCTTAAGAAAAGACAACAGTGCATTTGGTAAACTGTGGTATTTGATCAGTTGTTGCTTCCACAAGTTTTACAAATGATTTTATTTCTGACTGTAAGAAATCAATGAAATTGAACAGAGCAAATATAGGTTTAAGTGAGAGAAGTCAAAGCCCCAAGAAAACCAGAAAAATCTGTGATTTTATTTTTTCTCATTCACTGTAGATGATCTCAGCTGTTTGCACATACCCTCATTCTTTCCATTGGCATGACTGGACCTCCTTAACCTTCCTGTTATCCATGCGACTGTGCTTACACCTAAAATACCTCATTACTGTGCTTTACCCTATTAGCTTTGCACTGTTTCATCTTGACAATAGGCTGCAAACAGTTGTCCTGAAGCTTGTTCTTTTCAGCTGTGGCTAAATGTAGGCTTTGGGTTCATTACTCACTGGAAGTTGACAGTGCTGCTCTTCATTTAGTTCAAGGCAAACAATTCTTTTCTTCAGCAAATGCTAATAGACTTTTTTGGTCAGTGTTGCATCCAGTGTGATCTTATATGCGTACATTATAAAGTGGTATGTTGTTCTCTCTGCATTGTTTTATGTTCCCCTGCCATGCTAATGGTGCAGCGGACTGTAAGAGTTCTTTCAAGGGGTGTGTGGAAGTTTCCATTTCAATTTGCTCTTTAATTCTGCATTTACTGCTGGGTTGCAGGCTGCAGTTAAATTGTTGTATCATATTAGGAGTCTCTAAATTAGAAAAAATATCTCCTTTTCTTGCCCATAGGTATTGGGGGCATTGCCAGCATGCCATCTCTTACAACTGTTGCCCCAGTGCCAATGGCATCTATTCCAGTAGTAGGAATGTCTCCACCATTAGTATCTTCTGTTCCTGCAGCAGCAGTACCTCCCCTGGCTAATGGAGCTCCTGCTGTTATACAGCCTCTGCCTGCTTTTGCTCATCCTGGTATGCTACATACTGAGACTGTTTACTCTCTTGCTATTAACAAATTATTTTGCCATTTTCTTTGGATCCAGAGAACAATAGACATGGAATTAGCCATTCTAACTTTAAAGAATGACTTTGGGTAAGGACTATACTTCGGTTTAGCCCAATGTAATTGGTTGGCAAACTTGTATAAAAGTTGGAAGAAGAAACATGGACATACCATACTGTAACAATCAGTCATGTTAAGCAAAATATTAACGCTGTTACAACAGCAGTGTGATCGATCTAGCTTGCCAGTAAACTGTTGCCTAGAAACTGGTCTTTTCCTATCTATTTACAACTATTGAAGTACTGCTGTTTGTTGGGAATACTTTAAAATACTGAACTACATATGATTTCTAACATTAATCACAATATAATTTGATATCAAGAGGGTTTGCATAAAACTGCAAAAGTAAAAAGACGCAAGAGAAGTGCTGTGTGTTTTCACCTATTTTGTTAGACACTGCTAACTTATCTCAATATTTTTAAAAGGGATACCATCAGAAGAACCATAATGCTTGTATCTGATGTTAGGAACTAAATGAATGTCGTTGAAATTCTACAGTTTAAAATGCTAATACTAACAAATACATGTATTCTCTTGTTTACAGCCACATTGCCAAAGAGTTCTTCCTTTAGTAGATCTGGTCCAGGATCACAGCTAAATGCAAAACTGCAAAAGGCACAATCATTTGATGTGGCTAGGTAAGTTGGTATGGAGTGAGTGTATGTGTGTATCTGGTTCCCCAGAGCTAGAAAAACTACTGCTCTTTCGCAGAGTTGTTTTCTGAAATAATATTTACTGCAGAAGTCAGTTCCTGCTGAGATACTACCTCAGGATTTCATAGGATGCTGTGGTTTTACAAGGAATGCTCCATAAGCAGTGAATCATTGAAATATAATAATCAGCTATTCCAGTATGTGTTGACACTGTGTTCAAACTCTTGAAAACTTAATTTTTAGAAAAGCATTTGCTTCTGTAAACATAATCTGCATTGTCTAATATTGCACAGGTATTTCTCCTGTTAGTGTGAAAACATAACAAGTGATATTCTTTAGAATTAGGAACTCCAGGATTATTTTTAAAAGCAAAACGTTTAATAGTTCTCATATTGTAGATGTACTGCACCTAACTGTTTCTTATATATTCAAGTTCTGCATGAAAAATCACCTAAAAGTCTTTTAGATTATTTCAAGGCCTAGGAAAATGTATGGTCAGGCAAAATGTATTTTACTATGGTCTGAAGAAACGTGTCTAACAAAACAGAAGTTCCATAGAGGAGGTGAGATAGTAATTTCCCAAAGTCTTTATAAATCAAACTTTCTCACAGGTCTATATTACAGATTTTTTGCAAGAAGAAAATGGCTTGGGACATTATTTAATTATCTATTTCTATTTTAATTTTTCTTCTGCAGGTTTTTCTTGTCTGTTAGATAAGTGACACTACTAATTATTGGCAAATAGAATTAAAAATCTTTCAAAACAAACCATTCTTTTTATCTTTGAAATCTGGTACTGTCAGGATCATAGTAGTGGTGTTCTAATATAATTTCTAGAGGTACACAAGTTGTCTATTTTGTCTATAACAACACTTAGTATTTATAATGAATGAAGTTCAAGAAACTTCAGCTGAAATGGCTTCTAGATATTCCATAAAAGGGCTGTCACAGTTTTATCTCTATGAATCTTGGTGGTCACTTTTATTGCCAACAGAGGCCTGAACCTCAGGTGAGATGACTTGTTTTTTGAGGTGAAATTGCATGGTTCTCTGAACCTGTTTGCATTGGAGTTGGGGCTTCCTTAGCTCAATCACTGTTACTTCAGTAACTCTGAAAGGTCTGCCAGCAATGAAGAGGGTATTCTTTCACAGACAGCTGCTAATGCTGAGTGGTGAACTAGTGCGTGTCTTCAAGTTTTATTTTGGAGAAATAGATAGCAAGGTAATTGATTTGCAGAGCTTATGGAAAGGGAAGAAGAGCAGCTAAGTCCATTAAAATTAAATGTAAAGTTGAAGTAATTATTTTTTTTTTCTAGCTGTGAATTATTTTGAATTCTGAGAAGGGTGGAATTCCATTTGTGATGCTTTTATCACTCTGCTGAGTCACCAGTAGTGAACTCTTGGCATGCATGGTATTTGGCATACATGAGTCAACTGTTTTGTCCTCCAGCATTTTTTCTTCCAAAACTACCATTTCAGTATCCATGAAGGAGAGTTTCATTACTTACTGTGTAGTACCCTTACCTCACATATGTATATATGTAAGACAAAAGTAGTCTTATTGTGGAAACTCCAAATTTAGCAAAACTGGCGAGGGAGGAGTTCACATGGATAAAACTTAAATAGTCAGCTGGTTTTTTTTAAGTTTCATTTCTTATTTTCATTATTAAAGATGCAGCTTGCTTTGCTCTCATGAAAGAGTATTATTAAAGCACAATACTTTGGAAATAGGAAGTAGAAATAGAGGTATTAGCTGTTTTGAGTCTTGTCATGTGAGAATAGGATATGAGGTCAATTAGTAGAGTATTCATGTAATCCTTCTCAGCTCAACTTTGAAAGATCTTACCATGCTATCTGCACAGTGGACCAGGGAAAATGGATTTGGTGGTTTTCATTCATTCCTTTAACTGTAATTTGGTATGCTGTTACAAATGCTTATTTAATCTGGCTGCTTTTTTTTTTTGCCTTTTTTCAACCTTAACAAAAAAGGACGAAGTTTGAATGTGTCTGAAGACAGAAAAACTGTGCGTACTGTTCAGTATGAAGACTTGTTAGCCTTCAAGCATGAGAAATTACAGTTACAAATAACAGCACTCATTATGTGAATGAATTTGAGCTGGGAATATTACATTTGTTAGTTGAGTTCCATTATGAGAAACTTTGATTGCTTTCAAGTGTAGCTTTTTCTCACTTTTTTCTGTTTTCAGCATATTTTACATTTGTTTTCCTTAATCAGCTTATGAATTATTTGGCTAAGACAATCAGTTAAAGACAGGGTAAAATGAGATATTATTTCTGCTGACTGTGGTAAGGCATTTCCTATTATATGTTTAGGTAAAAGCTTTTAACTTCTTTAAACTGTTTAGGTTACTTAATTCTCTGCTAATAAAGAAAAAAGCAAAACTCTTAAGCCTGTCATTCAACTTTACCAAAAAATATCTTCTGAGGCACTAAATTATGATAAATGTTTTCAAACAAGAAGTAAAATCTGTTATGGTTTCAGGAATAGAAGGGAATATTTGTGAAAAGAACCATTTCAGGCATAAAATTTTATCTCTGTGCAGCGCTTCTTCCTGTTGTACTTGTTAGCTTCATGTGATTAAATTTAAAATTGCCTTTCTCCCCCACCTCCTTATCCTTTTTCTAATTCTAGTGTGCCTCCTGTGGCAGAGTGGGCTGTACCTCAGTCATCAAGACTGAAGTACAGACAGCTGTTCAATAGCCATGATAAAACAATGAGTGGACACTTAACAGGTATTGAAGAAGTTTTTGTCGTCTGTCTTTATCAAACTGTAAAAGGCCAATTATAATAGCATTTAGAATGCTATTCAGATAGTAAGAGACTCTCATCTCTGTTGCCACCATCAATATTTTTCTGTTCTAACTTCCCAACGGCTTAATGATCTTGTTTAGAAGCAAATATTCATCATAGCTGGGATCATTTTATCATGTTCTTTCCATTATTTTCTGCAAACTAAGTTGACACTAGGAGATGATTCTTGGAAGTGGTACAATGGGTTATGTGAAAACTTGTGCAGCTGTTTACAGTGTTCACTTCATCCACTGAGGAGGGTGCCTGTCCAATTTCAGCAAGAAACTAGAATGGTACACTGGCTTAGTTTTACTAGTTCTGGGAGCATCCCTTTGCCTTTCATAGCTGCTGCTTGCCTTTTTTTTTTATTTTTATTTTTTATTAAATCTGAGTGATTGTTGAAGGGAAGGGTTATGTATTTTCCTTTGGGGGCAGAGCCTCGTTCATGCTGATAACATCTCTTCAGTGTTACCTATTCAGAACTAAGCTCTGCTTGTGCAGTAGCTACTTGGAAATGCAAGAAAAGGAGAAAGTTCCTTATTTGTTTGTTAATCCTTGTTTCACTTTGTTAGGTCCACAAGCAAGAACTATTCTTATGCAGTCAAGTTTACCACAGGCTCAGCTGGCTACAATATGGTAAAAATAAATCTATCAATTTCCGTCAAACTGGAAACTGTACTTAAACTTCTATATCGTATATTCTGGGTTTTTTCCTCCCTTTTAAGTCTGATAAATCATTATCTCTTTTTAATGTATAACTTTATAAAAAAAAAACCCAAACCCTGCACTGCTATGCTTATATTAATATTATTTCACAAAAGTAAAAAAAGCATCTTTTACGCTGTGCACATAGATGTTTCATAAATTGAGTTTCAATTATGGGGTTTTTAGGCAGAGCCAGATGTTCAGCCTCCTATGTCTTCCACATCCCTGGCCATATGTGATACAACACCAGTGAAACTTAAACATTTGCACAGGTAGTACAAAAGGAAGCTTAATCCAGAACCATACTTTCTTTGGGGCTCGCCTGCCTTTTATGTGAGTTTCTAAGGGCTTATTTCCAAGGGGCTGGAGTTACATAGGTTTAAAATAATGGATTTTAAAAGGATTTGTCTCAGCTTCTCTTTTTCCTTTCAACTTCTTGTTTGCTGAAGTTTATTATGTTCTTATTGTCACATGGAAAGTTATTTCTAATTAACTTCTATACTTTATAAATAGTCTTTGCTTGAAAAACATTGTCAACTCACTAACCCATGTGACTTCTCCATGAGGATGTCAGCTGTGTTGTCACTCTAACCTGCCGGTTCAATTGCACTTGCTTTCTTTGCTAAGCACTAATGTTTTTGTTATATCTTAAAGCACTCTCTCCTTCTCTGTTTCCTAACAAAGCTACTGTAAAGAAAAAAAATATCAACCCAATCATCCAGCAGATGATTAACCAAAAAATACTCTGCTTGTTGCCAGCAAGCAGAGGTTGTGTGGGCAAGGGAATGACATCAGCATACTCCAGGAGTTCTAAACATAACTCTTAATTTTTGACATTCAAAACTGCCAAGCCTATTGAGATAAGGAATGGATTTTGCAGCTTTTCTTGTCCTAAGTATTGCCCCCTTTCCTGATACTCAGTCTCTGGCAGTGGAACCGCTCCTGCTGTTCTCTGGGGCGAGATTTGTCAGTCTGTATTGGGATTGGATTCACTGACTCGTAGACACACAAAGTGAAGTACTGATATGCAACCTGTCAGCTGTTCTGTAGCAGCTCTTTTGGTATTTCTGTAACAAAGATGTGGACCAGCCTGTTAGGATAGCTGGTCAATTATATCTTTGCATGCTAGATTTTCATTCTACTGGCTTGTTCTTGTGCCCCAGCCTGAGGAGTTCAGTAACACACGTGTGGATCAAATGAGGCTATAATTGTCTTCCAGATTTAAATCCCATAAACAAAGTCCTGTACCTTGAGACATCAAAAGAATCTATCAGTTGCTTGCCTTTGATTTTCACAGTATCATGGAAGACTTTCCTGCGTGATTAGAGTGCAGCATGCTAGAGAAACAAAGCTGATGTTTAGGCTGTTACATTTTGTCCAATACCACCTTAACATGAGTAAAAGCATTTTGTGCATCTGTTGGAGCACTGGTTTTAGGCCATCCAGAGACATTACTCCATAATTTTTAATATGTGCATAATGCTAAAATGTTTTTGTGCTTGTCAGGACTAGAATGTTAATGGCTTTGATGCAAATGTATGCTCTGGAATGTGAGATAGGAAACTCCAGGGAAGAAAGAGACCAAACCAAAATGTTCTACCGAACATCTGAGCTGATTTTTTTCTAAATGATACTGTGTAGTGGATGTTCACAAGATGTTCAAGAAAACTCCATTGATTAACATTACTTATATAGCATATGGTACAGGCAGCACTCAAAGAGCAAGTGAAGTAGAAGCCATGCCTATAAGGACAGTTTCAAGGCAGACAAGCATGAGAAATGGGAAATAATGAAACATTTGGTTTTTGCTTTTCATTTGTTTTGAAGAAACAAAGTAGTGTGGAAAAAAATAATGAAAAATTGAATTAACTTCCTTTTTAACAATGATTTTTAATATTTAAGAATTTACTTACTTTGTACCTTCTCTTTAAAAAGGAATCTTTCTGATATTGATCAAGATGGAAAACTTACAGCTGAAGAGTTTATTCTGGCTATGCACTTAATTGATGTAGCTATGTCTGGTCAGCCACTGCCACCTGTACTGCCTCCAGAGTATATTCCACCTTCATTTAGGTAACTGGTTATAAATTCTAGTCTCGCTCCTAAATTTTTATTTCGTTTGGGAAAGCTGTCCTGTAAGTGTAAAGTACAAGAGATTGAAAAGTAACCTTTTTGTACTGCATCTGTGGCATAGAGTGCCTTCTCGTCGGGAAATGCTTATCTAGTTTTTTGGTTTTATTACAAGTACTGCATGCTGGAAGTATCAAGAATTCCTTGTAAGAATAATGTTTTGGTCAATGTTTTGTGCTAGCATACCTTCCAAAACTTACTTAGTCTGGCCATATAAATGTGAAGTGTTACAGTTCAAGTTTATACTTCTGTAGAGCAAATGGGGTATATTGAAATTCAAAACATGCTATGAATTTACACTGTAGCAAATTCAGACATCTTTTGATACAGTTGTATCTGTGAATAGTAGTGGTGAGTCATTACTTCGGTTTCTCTATTTCACTTTTTTTGTGGAGAAATGGGTGGGAAGACAGTAACAGCAATGGAAAGAAATGTTTGCATACAATCATAGCTTCATGTTCTTTAAGTATCTTCCTGAAGATTACAATTTTTTTGTTTGTTTCATGTGGGATCTTGTTTTTAGCTTGACTATAGTGAGCTCTTCCTCTGTCTTTGCAACTTTTGCTATAGTTTAAGTTGGCATTTCCTTAACTTCAGACTGGTCACAAGATCTTGGGGACAGGGTTGAACACATCTGTTAAGTTACATGGTGCTGTGAGCTTTGAACTAGGTTTCTCAGGTTACCAGTGTGTGCTGTTGGGACTCTGGAGGATGCTGCTATCTTTGTGGTAACAGCTGAGTAAAATCTGGGCAACACTGAGGGAACATTAAATATCATTAAATGTTACATCATTGCATTTAATGTATGATTTCATCATTAAATCATAAATAAATTTGGCAGGTATAGGTTCTTTTAAGCAACTTGAAATTCTTCTTTTATTGACAGAAGAGTACGCTCTGGTAGTGGCATATCTGCTGTAAGTTCAGTATCTGTAGACCAAAGGTTGCCAGAAGAACCAGCACTAGAAGAAGAACAGCAGCAACTGGAAAAGAAATTACCAGGTGAGCAAGCAAAAATAGAGATGTATTGCATGCTGTTATCAGAAAGGTGTTACCATCAGGTTATATGCTGTGGAGTTATAAAGGCTTATTAAGAAATGTTTTCTTTCCAGATCAGTTTGTGATGTCAGAGGCATAACCAAAACATTGCTTGGTCCAACTAATTCCTGACTGTTGCATGATCCTTTGTGTTAGTGACAATGGAGATATGAACTACATTCAGGCTACTTATCTTATGCACAGAGGCAGCACGTTGCAGCCCTATTATAGGACTGCAATGAAAACTTTTTACTACCTCGACCTTCTGATTTAGGTGGAGTGTAGTTTGGCTTATATAATCTTCAAAAGATCACAGTATACATACAAAGGCCTGTTTCATTGCAGTCTGTGTAACATTATGGGTTTTTTATACAAGCTTTAGTAGCTTTACTTTGGGGAAAATAAATTTAAAAAAAAAAAAGAAAAAAAAGAAAAAAATAAAAAGAAGCAACGGGGCCAGGGGGGAGGAAAAGGGGGGTAGAAAGCCTCCTAGATGATAGAAGTCTAAATGTTAGGAAACATCTTAACACGTCTGATCACCCCTCACTCTTCTTTGTACTTTCTTTACTTTTGCTGTATTTTATTCTAAGATGACCAGAATGTCACACAGCTGAAGATGTAGTGGCATGACAGATTTATGCAGTGCCATAATAATGCTTTTCTGTTTTGTTCTAAATTATCTTTTGATAATTGCTTCCTAACACTGTATTGCCTCTTTGATCTGAATTGGTGTTTTAGAAGGTTTTCCACAGTAATGCCAACATCCTTCCGCAAATCTGTTAACCATTTTAGAGCTCATGACAGCGTGTATGTTTAGTTAGGATTATTTTTATTCCCCATGTACACTACTCTCTATTCATTAACATTTGTATTTCCTCTGCTTCTTCATTGCCAGATCACTCAGTTTTGCGAGATTCTTCTAAAGCTCCTTCCCAGTCAGGTTTTATTTTAATACCGTGACTATCTGGCATCATCTCCAGAATCTGTCTTGTTACTTTTCAATCTCTTCCAGATTATTGTTGCACACTGAACAGCACAATTGCTAGTAGAGATCTTTGAAGGAGGCTACTGAGAATCTTTCTGTCATTATGAAAGTTGGTAATTTATTTCACCCCTTAATTCTGATCTTTTAACTGTTTGTTAGTTCCCAAGGACCTTCTGTCTCTTTCCATACCAGGTTAGTTCAGGGGATGTGCATGTGAGCAATTCAGATAAAACATTGGTCTTTGGTTTGTGTTTTATAACTAACTGCTGCTGGCAGTCTGCTGGGTAATTCCTAGCTGTAGGAGGATGAAGGGAGAGATAGCAGGGACTGCTGAAGCAGACCTCACTGAGGTCTCACAATGCAACATTTGGTCACAGGTGAGATATAACTCTCCTGTATTGGCTCTTTGATGCCTAAGTCTTGTGTCTCTGGCATCAGAGGATTTTGGTATGCAGTTTGTAGTGTCAGGAAGGTCAACCGTGGCCTTGACTGAGTTTCTTTATCAAACTTCGAAATCACGCAAGTATTCTTCTGTTGACCTGATCTTCTTTTTCAACTTGCTTATTGATACAGTTGAGTCTATTAGACTTGAGAGGCAGCTCTTCCCTGCATTGGTTCTTCCATGGTATCATGTTTAGTCATGTATAATACATGTGTAATAACTAACTCTGTCTATTGTAGCCTCTGCTACTTTGCCCAGTGTGGGAGTAGACTGACTTGTCTGTAGCTTTCAGGATCTTTATACTGTCTTTTCTTAAAGACTGGTGTTGCCCTTGTCATCTTCTAGTCTTGCAGCACTGACATTGATTAAAGAATGGATTGCACAGCACAGCTAGTAGTTCCTGAATTTTGTATTTGAACTATGGATTAGCAATGTCTGGGTTTGGCGACCTGTTATTCTTCTTTGTTTTTTGGTTTTTTTTTGTTTTAAAGCCATTTCTGCTTTCAGTTAAAGATGAACTAGAGTGTATAAGCCTTTTACTGTATTTGATGTATAGATTGTTCATTGTAAAGATCACTTATAATAGTGAATGTTGTCGTGCTGCTTCATTGGCTTTGCTAAATCTGGCCAGGCATTGTTTGTTTTTTCTCTTTTGAGACATTTGAAAGAGTTTTTATTGTTGGCTTTTATAACCTTTTAGAAGCTTTCCCTTAAGCATAGTAACACAAGCCAATAGCTACTTGTTTAATTTGCTAGAAGTTGTTCTCTTCTATTTTTTACTTTGGATATGCTTTGTTTTGTTATCTCTGGTAGCTACCTTGATTTTGCTGAGTAACTGCACTAGCTTGTTGGGCAGCCATCTTAGAACCTGGTGTTTCTTCATAGTGGTATGCCTTGAACATGGTATCCTAATGTCCATGCTACTTGCAAGTGTTTTGCCCTTCTACCTATTCCTTGTAACTGACTTTCTTGACATAATTTTTTTTCCCTTTTTGCTTGGTTTCCTTAATCAGTGGGAGTTATAGTCACATTCTCTGTCTATCAGTCTGTATCTTAATATTCTTTGAACCCAGTGGCTAATTTTAAACAAACTTGACAGACATCAAAGTGGTTGAATTTTTTTCAAGTGTTATGAAAACTGGTGACTGGCAATAGGAAAGGGAGCCAAACTTAGAAAAAGACAAGAATTCAACTAGTTCAGCGGATGTTGTGCCAATGTGTCAAACAGTGCATGCACACTTTGAAGTGAATATGTGCTATCTCTTGACTTGCATGCCAAAAATGTACGTTGCATATGTGGGGAGAGAAATACAGAATATGGGGTATGGGAATGGGATACATAGGGTATGAAAAGAAACAGAAGGTGAAGTGGAAAGAATAACTTGGAGCAACTCTGAGGGAGGGGCCTAAGAACGTGGAGCAGGGGAAGGAAAATCCCTGATATTGCAGAAGAATGTCAGGGTACCCATGCTGGAACTGAAGTCATTAGTTTAGAAAAGTAAGTGATGAGGATGAGAATCTGCAGGAAGCCAGTCTTCCTGAGTTCAGCTGCTCAAGAATTTAAGCAAGCCATTTCTTTTCCTGGCAGTAATGAGTAATCTTATGAGAATATCAAGTTTAAATGCATTCTGGTCATTTACATAATGACTTTTTGATTGCATCATCAGCTGAATTCTTTGCCTCATAGTAACTGAAGTGTTGGTTCTTGTGCTGCTGCTATTATCAAATGTATAGAACTCCAGATCCTGTGTCCTCACAGAGGATTAGCTGATGAATGTTTTGTCTAAATTATACCCACTTGTTGGGCTTTGTGGAGAAACATAGAAGCCTGAGGAATGGGAACTGAAGTTCACACCTTGGTTTCCTAAGGATGTGGGTTTAAGGGGGTCTACAATATAAATGCTAATGTGATAAAACCTAGAATTACCTGTAGAGCTATATTATCAGTAGTTGAGAGCTGCATCTAGTCCTGTTGGAAGGTGGTTTGACTTTGGAATTTCACTTCAGCGTATATGGATTATTTTTTTTAAGTCAGTAGCAGAGTTTAATTCTCCTCTGCCTCGTATTTCCACACATTAAAGTTACATTTGAAGATAAAAAACGGGAGAACTTTGAACGTGGCAATCTAGAACTTGAAAAACGAAGGCAGGCTCTCCTGGAACAGCAACGTAAAGAACAAGAGCGTCTAGCACAGCTGGAACGGGCAGAGCAGGAAAGGAAAGAACGTGAACGGCAGGAGCAAGAACGTAAAAGACAACTGGAGCTAGAGAAACAGTTGGAAAAACAACGGGAATTGGAACGGCAGAGAGAAGAGGAAAGGAGGAAAGAAATAGAAAGAAGAGAGGTAACCAACTGGATAAAAGGAAGGTGGTTATGTCACTAGCAGCTGTGTCTGATTAAAACAAAATGTAATGTGTACACTAAATACTTTGCTGTCACTTTTAGCTATCAAACATTTAAAGAATGAACTTAAATTTCTGGGTTTTTGAAGGTAAGGAAAGAGTTGGATATCTCTTTCTTTATTTTTCATGTGAAATGAATGGATGAGACCTTTAGATTTAGGACAATGTGCTCCTAACCTCTGACTTCTTTAAAAATAATAATAATTATTATTTTATTTTATATAAAGAGATGCTTGAATGAAAAAACAAACAAACAAAAACCCAAACAAACAAAAAAACAACAAAAAAACCCAAACAAAAAAAAACCCCAAAAAACTTATGGGCATTGGTGGCATTCATGATTTTCCTGTGATGAGTTAATTTGTTAAAGAAAACACATGCTGGTTAACTTAAAAAGCTGTTATTTTCTCACATTGCCAGATAATGATGCATTCAGTACAGTAGCGTTTGACCATTCTTTGCAAAGCTGCAGAATGTCTAATGTTGGATGTTGGAAAGAGATTTGATGCTATCCTGGAGAGTTCTTGAAGCCTTAATATGAAACAGCTTGTTAAATAAGAAAATTGGATCTTGGGAAACTGATTAAAATGGAGTGATATTCTGTTTAGTCACCTATCTGCTATACAGAGAAGCCCTATTTCACCAGTACTTCCAAATGAGCATTTAAACAATTGAGCAATTTGTGTGCTTAAATAGAGGCACATATTTAGTCCACAGTTTAGCAGTGTATTTATATTAATGCTTTAATTGCACATTAGAATATGAATATTGGTGATTAGCATAGTTTCTCAAAATAGGTCTTTCATATCTATTTTTTTTGAATGCTACAGGCTGCAAAACGGGAACTTGAGAGGCAACGGCAACTTGAGTGGGAGCGTAATCGTCGGCAAGAGCTACTGAATCAAAGAAACAAAGAACAAGAGGACATAGTTGTTCTGAAGGCGAAGAAGAAGACCTTAGAATTTGAGCTGGAAGCTCTAGTAAGTGATTGCGTTGCAGATAAAACACACAAGCACAGCAGTGACTGTGGTGTGGCCATGTTTATTTTCTATAATTTCAACTTTTAAATGTGGAATAAAAGTACTTTTTAGACCCTGACTTGCCTGACAAACCATTCTGGTAAAAAAAGAGAGAGATTTTTCTTTTTTTTTTTTTTTTTTTTAACTAAAGA
>VFFE01006872.1:386457-536382 GCA_008921705.1 Burhinus oedicnemus
AAAAAAAAAAAAAAAAAAAAAAAAAAAAAAAAAAAAGGTGAGAAAATATCAATATTATCCAGAACTTGGAATGAGCTCCCACAGCTGGGTATAATACATGGAAGGTGCAGAGAGAAGAAAAAAAAAAGTGAAACCAACATTATTGGGAAACAAGTAATGAGAAAGATAACCTATCTACAAGTAGATGTGGTTAAGTAGCTTATTAAAAAGTACTTGATAAACAAGGGACAGTGTTCTCTGTAGACTCATCAACAATTTTTTGAATTTTTAATCATATCCTTGACTGATCATAGATGTGCTTTTTTCTTACCTACAGTTTTAATGCATCAGTTTTAACTACCTCACCATGAAAGGGGAAAAGTTAAGGAAGGCAAGGGATTCTTCACCTTCCTAACATTTAGTTTGTGTTACATATTAGCCAATCACAATGGTTGAAAATCAGATTGCTTTTTTTTGTCTTCATCATTTTGACACCACTCCGAAATTTTATTGAAACATCTGGCGAAGTACAATGAACTTTGCACAGTTGTCTACATTTCACTCGTTTTTGGAATCACTACTATATTTGTAGTGATTTTTAACTTTCTTTGGTCATTGTAATTGGTACTAGATGGTATGTCTCCAGCAGCTTAGTTGGCAGCTGTTCACTTTCTAAATTGTTTCATTCACAGTTGACTGTAAGAGTGCTTCTGTAATGAAAATCATGCTTGCCTTTCTTGGCAGTTTTGTTGGATTTTTGGTTTTGAGGTGTTTGTGTTTTTTGGGGTTTTTTATTTTGTTTGTTTGGGTTTTTTTAAGGTTGACAGCAATAGCTGTGGCTTTGTGATATTATCTTCTCTCAGGTGATCATTGATCTCGATGACTAATGTTTCAGTTAGTGTCGCTTGAAGGGTTTTGCACAATTGTGATCCCAGAAAGAAGTGTCACTACTTAGTGAAAAAGGCCAAATTTTATCTGGGGAGAACATAAAGGAATGGATAGTTTTTTCATAAAAAAAAAAGAGATGAGTTTCTCAAATGTCCTGTAAGTTTTACTATCCAATTTGTAGAGGAAAGACTAAAACAGTAAGAGACTTTTTTAAAAAGATTATTTTGATCCTCTAAATGCTCCAGTAGATTAGAAGGTCAATATTGTCAGTTATCTTTGTAGGATGATGTATCTTCACTTGGAAATATTTTAGTTTAATACACCTGAGACTTGCTATGGAAAGATGAGTTAATTCAAAGGAGTAATTATTCTTCAACTTATTAATTAGTTTCAGCATAGAGTTTGATTAAACTTGTGGAAGAAATTGTATAACAATCCTGGGTGATGAAAATTTGTGCTAAGTTATATGAATCTGTGGTATCTGGTAGAGTGGTATTTTCAGGGATGTTTGGAAGGATCCTGCCTTCCAAACACCTTAACTGTATGCATTTGAATTCTGTTTATACTGTCGGCAGGGCTTCTGCTAGTTACCTACAGGGATTGTTTGCCTCCTCGATGAACACTTTGGCTCCCAAGTAATTTGGCTTTCTTCTGAAGCACTGGAAGCAGAGTATGTGGCAGAGACTTAAGATGTATTGTGGTATCTCAGTTTCTCATATGCCCTCTTGCTCAGGGCACAAGATCAGAAGAGAACTTTCAGTCATTAGATTGACAGGAGCTGGGTTTTGATTGCTTTCTTTGCCTTCTACTGCTATATGGGACATTATTAAATTCTCGAAAATTTCTTGCGTGAAACTTCACTGTTAGTGGTGCCATTAATTTCTTTTATCTGTTTCTTCAGTACAACTAAAGGGTGTGGAAAAGCATGTTGTGGATGCTCTTGGAATAGGTGCTTATTACGTGGTTGTGAGGAAACAGAACTTGACCCTCATGATCCCTTGGCATTCTCTGTCCTTAAATCTCTTCAATCTTAATACACAGAATAGTTTGAGTAGTCTGGAGTTTAGAAGTATTCTGGCCTTTAAAGATTAACAACTAAGATTCAGATACGTTCCACACTGAAATACTGTCCTGTGTTACTTTTTGTGCTTGAAGAATGATAATTTTTCTGTAAATCCTTTTTCATTTTGACATCCATTCTGCTATTTGGCTTATCTAAATGGTACTTGAATTGGAATGATGCGATTTTGATATCCTTGTGTCTTGAAAGGTGGTTTCAATTCCTCTTTCTTTTGAGGTTTATCCATCAATACATTTAGTTTACTACATGCCACCTTTCTTAGATTATACTACTTGAAAACTTCATTTCCACAATGCCTGTGTGGTATGCTAATTTAATAATACTGTTTACATTTTTCGTCCCAAACTATGGCATGGGGCATGCAGGTATTTGGGTGAGAGAGTGTGGTGGAACAGGAAGTGTGAACGCAAAGGACAGTGTTTTGCGTGTAGTTTAAGAACATGGTAATGGTGGTTGTTGGGAAGGAGGCAGGCCCGCTCAGACAGATGACTTGGAAAATGCTCCATTATATATTGCTGTTTCTCATTTGGTTCTAGGTAGGGTATAATAGTCCCATGATAGGAGTATCTGGCCTTCATGATATTCTTGAAGGGCTGAAAAAGATCTGCTGATGCTATAGACAGTGCAGCTGAACAGTGAGGGACGCATGTAGCTCCTAATAGTCAAATGCATAGTTTATCTTAGTTTTGATACTTTGTGAATTTATCCCTGGCTCTGCTGTGCTATCTAAGTATGTTTTCTGGAACATAAAGAGATTACAGTAGTCTGCAGTCATTGCATAATCATAAAATCTGAGCTGTACGCTGCAGGTGCCCAATCAAATACTTCCATGAATAAAGTGGAACAACTACAAAGTCATGTCAGTATGGTCAACCTTGTGTTCTTGTAACAAAAACTAAAAACTTTTAATGGGACTCATTCTGGTATTAAGTGAATAGGTGACATTTATTCTTAGGATTGTGTTATGTAATTTGCAATCCTTCATGACAAATTGAAATTGTCAGATGGTTGATTCCTCAAAAGCCTGCAATTCAGGACAACTGCTGAAATAAATTATTTAGTCTGTCTGAAAGATGGGATGTTGACACCCAGGTGGCTTTTATAAAATAAGCTGTTTCACCTCATGCTTCTATAATATGTTTTGACAACTTGAAGTTGGAGGTCAAGGCTTCTGAAAGGTGTATGAAGTAGCACTTCATCCTCCAGAAAGAGCGAAGATTATATATGAGAGATATATATATATATGATCCACTGAAGGAGGAATTTCTTATCTGCAGAGTCTCCTGTAATATAGCAGTGTACAATCTCATAACTGTGTATTGAAATTGAGAGAGATCATAGTCCTTCTTCAAGAGTGCTAAATTGAGAGATCTAGGACTCAAGTGTTCTCATCTAACAGAGCTTGTGTGGCATAGCTTTTGGCCATAACATACTCCTTTAAAGTGAAAGCCTTTATTTTCACTTTTTTAAATAAACTGTTAATATTTGTCCTTCTATTCATGATCAAAGTTAGTATTTATTTATTAAATTGAGAATTAAATGGTTAGTAAGTGCTTGTTTTAATGTTTCCTGGAATCTATCCGTGTCTTTTTCCCCTAAATTTCAAGTAATTACAAGCCAAGTTACGTACCCAGTGAGAATCACTTCTCAAGTAATACGCTTAAATTTGATATGCTCACTTTTTTGTATTGGCAGACAACTATATCTGAGTGGTAGTACCACACAGATAGTGCTTGGATAATAGCAATAATACATAATTTAGTGAAAGAAAAACGAAAGAGTCATTTCAGAAGAAATGAAAATGGAGAGGTCTTACGGCTAAAGTCATCCCTCACTCACATCTTAGTCTGTTTCTCTTGTTTTCTCTCTTCTTGTTATCCTCTGTTCAGGAGTCTCAGCAGATGCTTGGGAGGTTGATTCCAGAAAAGCAATTGCTTAATGATCAGCTAAAGCAAGTTCAACAGAACAGTTTGCACAGTAAGTATATTTTTGTACATGTCTAAGTTTGTATAGGACATGATGCTGCATTGCACAGTGTACTCTGTAATTTCTTTTTTTTTTTTGCATTGCAAGATGCATATTGAAAAATGTTGCTTTCTATGGCCTAAAATTCTCCATGTAAGAAAATACTTCTTTGACAATTTGTTTAAAAACAGGAGATTCTCTTCTTACTCTCAAAAGAGCCTTAGAAGCCAAGGAACTAGCACGTCAACAGCTTCGAGACCAGCTAGATGAAGTAGAAAAAGAAACCAGATCTAAACTTCAGGAAATTGATATTTTCAATAATCAACTGAAGGTAATCCTAGACTTTTTAACCCTTTCTTCTAAATTTTAGTTATTTTCTAACTTGATTATGGAAAAAATACTGAACTAGAATGATTGATTTAGAATGTCAGTTTTGAGAACGTTCTAAAAATCTATCTTTTGGGGGGAGGTTGGGGGTTTTTGGGGGGTTTGGGTTGTTGAGATTTTTTTGTTTTGGGAAGGGTTGGGTTTGGTGGTTTTGTTTTGTTTTTTTGAGAAAATACTACTTGGCATCCAAACTCAGAGTTGGAATCAACTTAATCTGCAGAATCTATTTAAGAATAAATTTGAGCTCTGATTCCAGATCTGTGATTGCAAATAAGAAATTGCCAGTTTCTGCCCTTTTGCATCAAATAAACGCAAGACTGTAGTAGGTCAGCAAATCTGCTGGAATCAGTACTTCAAATTGAAATCTTTAATAAAGAGACTTGATTTTCTACTGACATGCGGAATTTTTATCTGCTGTTCATAAGCTTATACTTGTTCCTGAATGTAGTTGTCTGTTGTTTGTGGTTTCATGCTTTATTGATCAGTCTTTTGTTAAAACTGTGTGATTTTTGTTTATTTCTGCACAAGAAAATGACAGAAATTACAGAAGTCAGTAGAGGAAGTGTTCTTCAGAGAGAAGTTATAAATCAGTCTTTCATTACAAACTCTTAATAGTGTTCATTTATTCATCTTTTCATAAAATATTCTTATGTTAAAGTAATTTATCTGCTGATTCAACTGATGGTTTCTCCTGAGAGCTGACTAGAAAAATACTCAATTTCCTGCAAAGTATAATCAATTGTGCTATAAGTATTTAGAATGAAAAGCACTGATAGATACATTAATTTTTCTGTAGTTGCTTTGAAATTAAATCAACTATGGTTATATTATATGCTTTAGGATGGAAGGCATGTTTGAAGTTAAGCAACAAATAGCTTGTTTTAATTTTAAAGTTATTAATAATTATAGGAAAAATTAAAAGCTGTATACCATGCTACTACCTGTTTCAATGCCAATTAAAAGATGACTCTCAGGATCTTAGGTAGGGAAGTAGAAAGGGCAGAATCTCTGCAGAGTTATACATAAGAAAAAATGTGCACAGTTTATTTTAAAAGAAACCAGAATGGTTTGCTTCACTTTTTTTTAATATATATATGCTTTTTGGACACATCTTAACATGTCGTGCTTTTGGGGTGATTTTTTTTTTTTTAAATTGAGTCCTTTTGAAGTGTTTTGCAGATAAGTATGACCAAAGGATATTAATTCTAAAATAAGTGTCAGCATTCGGTTTGATGATAAATCACCTAAACAGGTTATAAATGGGCAGAGGGGTGAATAATCTTAGTACTGTGACAGCAGTTAAAAATCCCCCCAAACAAACAAAATTCAACATTTTAAATATTGAAGGGCTTGACTTAAAAAATAACAAGCTAATGATAATTAAAAATAGAAGATGTACATTAAACAAAGACATTAATTTATCAGAATGTCTGCCATCTATCCAAGAATACCTTGACTAATTGTAAACTATTTTGCAGTTTAATGGGAAAATTGATTTCTATGTTTAAATCTTAGTATTTAGAGTTATCACTTTAAATGCTGAAAATTATCTAAAAATGTAGACAGTTCTTTGGGAAGACTTCAGCAAGCTTCCTGTGGCTTGAGGATATTGTGTTCTTCATTTCATAATGTGTAGAAGCAGTGCTTAATAGGAAGACCACTTTCTGATGCTGTATGTTGGTATTTTTGCCTTGCCGTGGCTTTCTTTGCTTTCTTGGAAGAGGTGAGTTTAAGAGGGGCAGTTGTACTATTGAAACTGAAAGGTGGGAGCTTAATTCAGAGAGAGTTATATCTTCTCCCTTTTGTAGTTTCACTAGATGTGCAAGATGTATTTGGGGGGGGCTGAATGATTTTATTACTAGATTTAAATATCTACAAAGGCATATATACCTTTTTGTGGACTCAGCATGGAATGGTTGTAGTATTCATGGTGTCAGAGAAATCATTTAGAGGATGCTGTGTGCACGGCAGTGATTTAATGGCTGTTGTTCTTGTGGAGAGAGCTCTTAGAATGTCTTGCATATGAGACTTTATGCGCAAAGCTAATGAAAGCTTTCCTGAGACTCATGGTTTTATTTGAGTTTGTGTGAAGTGGAAGTTCTGTTCTTAAACCAAGGCAGAACACACCTATCTCTTAGGTAATAATATTGCTCAAAACAAAGTAGTCTAGGAACTTGCATAATTCTCAGATACTTTTACCTAATCAAAAATCTGTGACAACTTTTAGGAAATGCCACTGGAAAGATGATTGTTACATTTGAAATAGGTAGAAAATGGCTTATAAATAATTGCCACATTAATAGCTTCCCCAATTAACAGAATAATTTTTTGTTTACTTACTAGTAGCTGGGTGACTAAATACAGCAGGCTCATTTGGTGCTACAATACCTTGCAATTTGTATAATTATCAGTCAACTGTATAACGCTCACATTTAAATGTAAATCTTTTCATATAACATATCAAAAATTGCACCACATCTGAGCTCTAAATATAATTGCTTCTTATCTTGTAAACTAAGGGAAAATATGTAAAGATGGGCAATACAGAAATGTTTGTTTTTAAAATGTATTCTTATTAAATAAACTTAAAGCTTCATTTTTAATCAAGGCTGTTTCTAAATTATCTTGTAGGTTTAAAACTGGTACACTTTTTAATGATCTGCTGTTACTCTGTGCTTCAGTATACTAACTGAGAGATGCACATTTGATGGGGAGACTGTTAGGATGGCGGCACCATAGTTGACACTGTCTTGTGCAGCTTTTTTTTACTCTGGCAAGTGATAGAGAGGCACTCATGCTTGCCTTGCCTTCTGTAATACAACTAGCTTCTGGACAAGAAGCAGAATGGTGTGGTACTGTTTGCGAACTCCCATGAAAAAAAACAATCTGAATACTCTATAGGTATATACCATCTTACAGCATTTTGCACGTATTTCGTACAGGGAGGGGGAGTAATATGTGTCTTTACTTAGTCAAAATGCTTAATTTAATAGAAAATAGAGCCAAACTGGTAAATATGTAAGCTACTGCTCTCTGAGTACAAGGTAGTTTTGATGAAATGCTTGAGAGACAGAGAAGTTGACAACAACATTAAATTATAACCTTTTGTCATCATTGTTGAGACTTATTCCTTATTGGCTATGAATATTGGTTGCATTATTTCCTGCGTGAATATATCCTTAAATTTTGCAAAACTTCATTTCTGATTCATTCTCTTGAAACAGGCTACACTTGATCTACTGATAATGAATACAGAAATATGCTTTGATAATACAACATAAAATGAACAATTTAATTAGTATCTAGTGTACCTTTTCATTGATGAGACCATAAGGTTTACCCAATATTCCAATATATTTTAGGTTATGGGTCAGCTTGTTAACGTTGTAGTAGCATACAGTGGATTGCATTGCATTTACCTCCATATTATAGTCTTTATGTCCTGCAGTAAGTGGATACTTAAAACAAGCATTAAATTGCCTCATCTTTGCTTCATGTCTTAATAGCATATATGAATGACTAGGGAGATCAATGAAACATTTTTTTCCACTGGATCTTCTGTCATCCCTCCAAAACAACTGATTTAAATTTCTTCTGATTAGTCCTTTGGAGCTCAAATACTTCATTTACTTTTGTTTCAAGTTAATATCTCTGGAATTGGAAATGTTCATAAAATCTGGTTCCTTTTCAAAAATCTTTCTGGAGTATAAAATGTTACTAATATTTCAAACCAGGTAGTTTCAAGTATCTTTATGGAATATCTTTAGGTAGAACCACATGGTTTCAGGAAACTGTTAGTAATTGTTTGGCAGAGAAATAGGTACCTTAGCCTGCATCTGGTCAAATATCCTTTTAAATCAGATTTGAGACATTTTATCAGAGAAGATAATAGTCTTGTGGATTGTGCTATATTTGGCTATGGAGTAAGTGACTGAGTTTGTAACAAGGTTGAAAGTTGGGCCACTTTTTTTCTGTCCTGAATTATGGTTGAAGGAGTCTAACTTCCATTACTCTTTAAAAACCTTAGCCTAGAAATGTGATAATTAAAATTGATACAGATATTAGTAAAATATAACTAGGCGCTTGTTTATTTTCTCTACTTTATAAAATAATTCTGTAGAATAGAAGGCTTTATATTAGGTTTCCTGTTTGTATATGTATAGTCCTACTATAATTTATCTTTACAAATTCTTTCTACATTCAGTGTTAATTTACATTTCAATGTTACAAAGGTCAGTCATTACACACTGTCAAATAAAGAAATAATAATTCTTAATACGGTTCTTGTCTCCAAAGATCATTTCATATAGCATAGAAGAATCAAGTATTTAGAGCTTATCTGTGTTATTGCACAGGAGAAGACAACTAATTAGTTTTGGAAATACATTATTCTTGCTGAGAAGCTATTCTCAGTGCCTGGAAAAAGGTGTGAACAAGTGGAATGAAGTTCTTAAAAATGTTTTACATCTTGTGTCATGTTCCGGTTGTTGTCAGTCCCTGTCTAGTCAGTGTGCACTGGACAAGTCTTGCATATGAATGCCTGTTTACATTTGAGCATTTCTTTCTTCCAGTCAGTGGCAATGGAAGATGCAATGCTGCAGTGCCTGGCAGTTCTCCTGGGCTGCGTCAACTACTTAGACTCCTTTCTAAAGGTCTCCATGCCATACTCAGGCAGTACACAACAATCTCAATCTGAGTGATGAACCTCCTCCAGTTATGTGCTTCACTTTACCATAAACAGATGAGTGTGCAGTGTTTAACTAAGTTAGTATTTAAGAAGAGGTGCTAGCACTAAAACATAACCAAAGAGAAGAATTTATAATTTGATTCTTTATCTAATCCTTACTGCCTAGATGAGTGTGCCTTGAATTGCAACCTGGGCAAGGTACTAGTTAGTTATTTTTGTCTTTTGTTTATCTGAAACGTCAAGATTTTAAGTTAATTGCCTGTTTTGGTCATGGTGTTCAGAATATTTAAAAAGAAAATACTTTTATGTATTCCTACACAGCACTGTAATTTGTGATTCCAGGTATGAGAGATATGGCAATACATTCCCTTTATCAAATCACCCATAGCTATAATATGGGGTGAAAGGAGGAACTGTCTTTGCCAAAAACAAGGCAGGTGCTTTCGGAGCTGGGGAATGGCATAGAATAGTATTGCTGTGGGAAAGCCTCAGTGAGCACAGAACTGTAGGGTTCTTTCCTCTGGTATCAAATGCTCTGGTTTGTCTCAAGGGGAGAAGATTTGATGGAAACCTTGTATTGTAACCCCTGAAGTGTCCTAAGTTTTATTGTCTTTCTGTCACAAGGCAAGATTTGTGCTTAAACAATTCTAACATTAAGGTTTTCATAGCAATATGACTTGTCTGTATATAGTGAATATTACTCTGCTGTATGAAACTCATATTTTAATTCATATTCAATATTATGTGGGTACCTAAATGTGGCTATTGTAACATCTCGAAATTATACTTGTTAGTTTGTTTGTGAATTAAGTGGAAAGGTAACAATTTCTCTCTGCTTTTAAGGTAAGATATCCTTTGTCCTGCACGTCAGGAGCAAGCAAAGCATTGTTATGTCTTTGGAGTTACAATATATGATTTGTAAATGTGCAGCTTTTAAGTTGCTTGTGTCTGTAAAAGATGAGTGTAGGACTGTGCTGAATATTCAGCTGGCAAATGTTTCATTCTGTTGACTGTTGAAGTGTTACTATAATTTTGTTCAACTGGTGTCCTGTAGCACTGTGGGAGATACTGATTCTTTCTTTCCCATCCTCCCACTGATACTTGGCAAAGCAACAGAGTGTCTATCTGTTGCATGAGATACCGATCAAATCTTTATTTCCTCCTAGCTAATGCAAAGAAGGGTATATATTGCATTTTTCATCTCCAAAAGTACTGCATTCGGTGCTAGGAGTATAAGCTAGGTTAGACTTTCTTAACTGTTACAGGTATGTCACAGAAAAATCTCTTCACAGAATACTGAACTAGCACATTGGCTCAGCTGGGAGGGAGTAACATGTTAAAATGTCTATAGAAAACTTAAATAATTATTAAAATGTCCCTTGAGATCCTAACTTAGTTGAGCATATAGATAAAATGACAAAATAAGCAAACAAAATTATTCAATTATTTGGACCAGAGCTGGCAGCAGCACTTAAGTGCTGTGATGCAGCAGTTAACGATCCTACTATATATTCTCAGTATGAGAAACTACTTGCTTCAGACAGACATAGAGGCATGGCTTATAGCTACAACTTCCCCAGTTTTCTATTTGGCAGTAAAAGTGGCATATATTGTACGTTCAATGGTGAGATAAACTTACATGTCTAAACTATAATTAAAATATAAAGTTTGGGCTAGCTTTGTAATTGGACATCTAGTGGAAGTAAATAATGTTTGGTGCACAGATGTCTTGCAAGTTGTAACTTGTTTTTATGTATTTGCAAACTCAGGAAGTTTTTCTGAAGGGGGAAGAATACCAATGTTCTGAATTAGAGGTAGATTCCTTCTGATTCTGTGTGTATAGATGAACTGAATCATCCTTTCTAGTTTACAAATTTCTTGTTAAAAAGTAAACTAAGTTCAGATACTTGCGTCTGGGTTGTCTCACTTAAAGCTTTTGAGATTCATTGGGGTTTTTTTGTTTAACTATGATAGCCTTCATACTCTTCAAGAATTTTAGTTCCTCTTTCTTTGCCTAGTGATTATTTCTGCTTAACTGCTCAAACACCAGGGTATGGGATAAAGATGCAAAGGGAAAGAAAAAACAAGCCTGGAAAGCACTGTTATCTAAATAGCTTAAAATTTTGGAAGTAACAACAAGTTGTCTTCAGTGTTGCTTTATTAGAAATGTGCGACTATCACAGATCTCTGTTCAATAGCAAGAGGAGTTCTCAACAGCCAGGACTCGGAAGCTTGAGCTTCTTGGCATACAAAGTTAAGTGACAGGAGGGGACGTGAATGTGAAGGAAAGCTAGAGCAAGTAGAACAACAAAGGATTTCTAAATGGAAACCTGTGCTAAAGCTGAAGTAAATGTAGGAGTCAGAAACCTGTGCTTTGGATAGCAGTCTCTTTAGCCAAAAAAGAGAAACAGCTTGTTAAAAATCATGAATACTAGTAAAGATATTTGATACTTCATGGAAGTAGTATTTTGAGCTTCAAGAGCTTTGTAGATACTTAGATTTATGAATTTCTGGAGTTTACAAAAATTCATGATACTGTTGGCCAGGTGCAAAACTGCTTTCAGCTGTGCCATTTTGTAAACTATGTCCTTTCAAATGAATGCTTGTAAATCACTCTACTACTAATGTTCTTATGGTTGTATATTTATCCTTTGCACTTGTACATGTTGTTTGATACAAATGAGAGTTTAGGTGATCATGTAGAGAAGATGAGAACTCTGATTCCCTCAGAGAAGTTAATTTGAAACAAGGGTCAAATCCTTTTTACCTCAGTATACTACAAGTGTGACAACATTAAAGAAGCTGAATTAATAACATACAGTTATTGGAAATTACTTTTTGCTCTAGATAGCGCTTCAGATATTTGTAGTCCGATCAGAGGCCACCTCTAGCTCCAGGTACAGTTGGCCAACTGTCTGTTCAATCCAATCTCCTGATTCCTTTATTGTCTCATTGCTCTTTATGGGCCAACTACTAAAAATATTGCTAATGTATTTCCTTTTAAGTAGCTCTTTTCCTTAGTCCAAAATAAGGTTATGCATGAATGTTTATAACCATAGGCATTCAGGGTTTAAAAATTTTCCCAAAGGCAATATCCTGCCTGGATAATTCTGGTGATTTTTGCAAAAGTAGTTTATTTTACATTCTGCAATATCCATTCTAAATCCTAACTATCTACTAATCTTTAATGCGACTACGGAAAATAATGATCATAAAATATGGTATTGCAGTGAGTTTTGTGGCCTTAGCAGAGTTTTAATTAAAACTTGTGTAAGAACTGATTATCTTCTTGATGATGTGAATTCAGTTTTCATTGAATTTAAAATTGTGGATCATGAATGAAATAAGACTGAGAGCTAGGACACAAGGTTCAACTTAATGGGTTTTTTTAACTTTCAGCCATGTATCAGAAGTGTTTTTAATACCTTGCAAAGGTCAAGTGCTACTCCTCTTCATAATACAGTTATTTTGACATCTTAAAATTTGATGTTGCACAATGTGCTGTCATTCAGCACTAATGCATGTATTACTTTCACCAACTAAAATTTTTAGATACAGTGCAAGTACAGTCTGTAAATAAACAAGTATTAACTTTCAACTTTTATGAAACTATAGCTAAGAAGTTACTAATAATGTTGTGAAATTAACTTACTGAAACTTTTCTAATTTTGGCCCTTTGAATGACTTGATATTTAGTTATCTTTTTTTTTTCTCTTATGCAATTTTCTACATTTTGGTCAGTGCATGAGGATAGTTACGTGAAGTCTTCATTTGGCTAATTTGTAGATTGTGAATTTCTGAAAAACTATCCAAATACTTTCAGGATTAACTGTTTCAATCCCTGAATGAATTAAGATAAAGCTTTTAAGGATACAAGAACTAAACAAACTTGCATGATGTAAGTCATAAGATTACAATAAAAGTACACATTATTAAGATACAGATTTAGAAACAATTTACTGCTACGAAGTTTTTCTGCATATTTTATCTGTACTATATTTTCACTAAAACATATCAAAGTGAACTATTTTCAATGAAAAATTTCAGTTGTCATAGGTAAAGTGATCCTTTTTTTCCCGGTGATACTGAGGAGTTCTGGCACAAAATTCTAGGTTATGCAAAGAGATTCAGGATAAAATTTGTGTTAATAGGTGTTAATGCAGAAAACGAATCTTGAGGGAAAAAAAATGTTTTTATTATTGCTTATATGCTAAATGTTTCAGGCAATGTCTTTCCAGTTAATTAGATGAAAACTGATTTGTATATGGATGAATACTCTGTGCCGTGATTCATCCCAAAGACATTGCTTAAGGAATTCAATCTCCTGGGTATAAAACAATCCTGAAGATTCTTTAGTAAATCACCATTAATTTAAAAATAAAACTGATTAACTGAAACAGTTGCTATTATGAGCAGCTCAGAAGGCAGATTTTTGTATGGAATTTAATAAGTGAATTCAACAAACCAGCAAACAAAATAAACCATAAGTGACTTTTCAGATTAAACTTTGTCAAACTTTTGTCAACTTTCTAAAGTCCTATTTAAAAAAGGCTTTCTTGTTTCTTAACCCTTTAACATCTCAGGTTATAGGGATAAAAATAGGAAAACAGTAAGTGACTTAGAGACGTCTGAAATCTGCCTTAAATATCTGCCAATGCATTTGGCAACACTTTAAGTTTGAACAGAGCTATCCAAACATTTGCAAGTTTTGTTACTTCACAATGAAATATATGGGGCCATTACTTATGATTCACATAGTATATGTTTACACGTATTTTACTTTTTTTCTCTAGGAGCTGAGAGAAATACATAACAAACAGCAACTACAAAAGCAAAAGAACTTGGAAGCTGAGAGGCTGAAACAGAAGGAACATGAAAGAAAGACAGTAGAACTGGAAAAGCAAAAAGAAGCTCAAAGGTAGAAAACTGCTCTAGTTTAAGCCCTTTCTGTAGAGGTGTTAAGAGTCCAAAGCATTTTGCAAACAAATAAAATAAACTTTGTGTTCCCAGGAGCATAATCTGTTCTCAATAATATATCATTAAATGGCAAGAATACCCAAGACCTAGACCAAGTTTCATTTCGGTGCAGATGATCTGTTTTAAAACTCAGGGAATCTCTTGATTTATCCTTGAATGAGAAGTGTGCTGTGGAGATGAGCTTCTACATCTGTCTGTGACTCTTTAACTGTCAGTGACACGTACAGATTTCAGCAGTGTTATTAAATGCGTAGTGTACTTCTACACCTAGAGATGTTCTTGAACAGCGTAAGTAAGTAAGTGTCTCTTGTACTAGCATAAAATAGAGCTGATGTTTTTCTGCTACACACTTGGAAATGTTTTCTACATATATTTATGTAAAATGAAGGGCATATAGGATAGCCGCCAGTTCTGTTCTGACATCATTTATCAGTAGCTGTTTGATTTTAATTTTTAGCAATTGTGGGGTTTTTGTACTCTTAATGGGAACAGATGTTGGTGAAGAGATGAAAACAAAGGTCTGGGAACAAGAGGTCTGAAATTATTGGTTATAGCATTATGTGAAATGATAGCCTGTGTTACTACTTGGTGAGTCAAAATAATTTTTACATTTCAGGCAAAGCCAAAACAAGGTTTCTGTGAAAACCGTATTTTCAAACAGAAATCTTATACATAGAAAGTAATTAAGTTTAGATAATTCTCAAATCATTTACATAAACCCTATGCCTTTAAAGATCTTAAAGATTAACTTCAGAAATAGCAAACTTTTTAAGAAAACAGCTTTTGATCACGAAGAAATAACTAAATATGGTAATTCCTGGAAAACAAGAAGGCTGCTGAAGTACTGGAAGTATAGGAACACAAAAAATATTCTATTTCAGAATATTAAATTAAATACTCCACTTCCTTCCAGAAAAACAGAAATTTAAAAAAAAAAAAAACAAAACCCAACCAGATTTAAAAACATATTTAAAAAAGGAAAAACTTCTGCCATGGGAAGAAGTTTCATGTCTGACTTTTCATGCTAGTTCATTATTCAGACATTATTGGTAATGCAGAACTTCATGCTGCCCAAATATTCAAGCTTCTAAATAATCATAATCAGTATAACTGATAATGAGCAGTCTGCCAGTCTTACTGATTTCCAACAAACAGCAAAATGAATAAGGCAAATGATTAATACTCATAATCTGGATACTACCCCTTAATGATTACAGAAATATGCTGCCTCTTAATAGCTCTAGTGACAGAAAAGAAAGAATAATCTAAGATCATAATTATGTGCACTTTAACCTTTGGCTTAATGGATATAACCACAATCACTTTATACTGAGAACCATCTTAAGAATTTTTTTGTTGGTAATTATGCACTGAATTGTGCACATAAATTAATTGAGCAAACAAAGATACAAACATACATATTTGAGGATGGTAGAGGTCTTTGAGGACCTGTTATGGCTCTCTAGTCTTAATTATCTTAAGGCTAGTTTCATGCAGACTTGCATGATTGTGGGAGTAATATACAGTTCAGAGGGGAAAAAGAAAGCCCTACATTTGAGTAAAATGAATAGACATTACTCTTGGTGTTTGGGATAAGAACTGCCTGAGTGGTATAATGCAGTTGGTGAGAGAAGAAAGGAAATTACAAGAGTAAAAGCAGGTATAGGTAAATCCCAGATTAGAGGTCATATTCCACAATAATTAACACATCAGGAGCCTCAAAGTAAGGAAAAGAGTGGAAAGTCAAGTTTTCTGTTCCTAACCCCAAGCTGTGGCACTCACAGCTAGGCTTGTGTTTCTTTAGCTTCTCTGTCTGTTCTTATTCCCTTTCTTCAACTCATGGTATTAGCTTCCATAACAATCAAAGAAGAAAATTCTGCAGCTTCTATGGAACGAAAAAAGAAATCACACATACCCCACCCCCCAACCCAAGATAAATTTTTTTGTCTGCTCTTCTTGCTCCAGCAGTTAAAGCAAACGTGGTTTATAAGTATGGGAAGACTTAATCACTCTACTAGAAACATAATTAAAAACTCAATTTCCTATCTAAAGCCCATCTGACTAAACTCACCAGGTAAGACACCACTCAAGTCAAAAGAAAATTGAGCTCTGTATGCCTATGTGGTGCAGCTTCAGTGTTGCAACAAAACTGCCATGTAATTGGCTCTGAGTACTTTACAAATGAACTTAAGAAGGACAAATTCAGCGACTGAAATAGGAGGTTGCCAGAACAGTGAATTTCTTAACTTGTTAGATGACTTAACATTGAAGGCAGAAAACTGTAGCAGTATTTCATAGAGGAGGAATTTAAATCCTTCACACTGGTATCTTAACCTCTGCTCATGGTATACTGATGTGGAATATCAAAATGGTATCAGCAATTTTACTGAGAACCAAAGGTATTTTTGAGGTTGTAAGTTAGTAGCTGCCGTCTTAAACAGATACTGGGTAGCTTGACATCTTTCAGAAAATACTCTTGTCAACTCAAAACTTATGTCGATGGACATGAGATTTTTGCCCTCTAGTGCCAACCTTCTGTTTGGAAAGTGGATATTTCCCCTTAAGGAATTAGTTGGGGTTTTTTTTCCAGACAGCTTCTTTCCAGGAATTGATGTTGTCCTTGGACAAAATATATTCTATATAGTAGGCCAAGTCTGTGATGACCAGCTTGTTGTCATGTGTTTGTCACTAATTTTGTAAATATGAAGAAAGTATAGAAGTGGAATAGGTCCTAGAAAAAAATAAAGTGCACTGGGCATCTGTTATAGCCCTTAGAGTTATCTTTACTGGTGCAAACTGTTTCTAACAGAGGATATTTATTCTTTTCTTCTGTTGTCTTGTCCTCTGTCCCTCTGTCAGAGGGGAAGAATTTATTGGCTTTCGCAGTTAGGAATGTGAAATTTTCTGAATACGTCTGCAAGAGTGCTGTATGAAGCTCGCAGATATTTTTACTCCTTGCCCCTCAACAGGAGGCTCATAACTGCTGTATTTTCTGATTATTGCTTTTTTTTTTTTCCCCTGGTTTGGCTATTTTGAGTCTTACCTAAGGTTGTTTGTGGCTTTGAGAAAATAAGCAGAACCAATTTGTTTGATCAGTATTCTTGAATTCTTTCTGCATTTTAGAGCTGAAGTCAGTGCTGAGCAGATAAAAATTGAAGTGTATAATTTGCTGCTTATCGGGTTTCAGGGGAAACTTTATGGTAAGAATTCATTACTAAAAATGTCTGGTGATAGCTGTAGCTGATACCTACAGGCCTAGATTAAATAAAAGGAATTGTGGGGCAAATGAAAATGTTAACTGTAATGCTGATACAATGGGATACTCAGATTGCTTGAATTAGCCTGCTTGGGAAGAGACTTTGAAAAGGAGCCTTACAGCTACATGAAACTGAAGGACTTATATCTGAATTCTTGGATGCCAAGGAGTTTTGTTTCCTCAGCCAAGGGAGATTTTTTTTTCTCTTTTCTTCCTCCTTTCTTCATATGGTTCATCACTTAAAACAACTGCATAAGGTTTATGATTCTCATGGAAAATTTTGAAAAGAGAATACACAGATATTTTAATCCCCATGCTGAGACTCAGATGTTGGTGAAGAAGTGGGACTGAAGGTGTAAGTTACTGAATGTTATCAAGCTTATAATTTTCAGAGCATTGTGAGCTGAGTCAGAGACTGTTCTAAGATACCTGTGTAAAGATTCATACAATAAGTAGAAAAACACAGGTAAATCTATTTTCAAGTCATTGTACAGGAGAAGAGGTCACAGCATCAAAGTTTAGCATTTACAAATCCCTGAAGAACTCTGGCAAGAAAAAAAATGTCGAATGTTTTTTCCTATCCTACATTCAGCTGCAAAACATAACTAGTTTATAATTTCTGTATGCTCACGTTCCTCTGTACCTCTTTTAGAGTTCTGTGGAATCATATTGTAAAGGTACAGAATTGATATGTGAGTTAAAATAAAAAATTAAAGGTAGTTTTTTAAATGCAAAGGCAAAGCAACTCAAGGTGGTGGGGTCCTGTGCTTAGTAATAGGTTACGTGAAATAATGTTCTCTCACTTGTCTGAGAGTCACAGCTTTCTTTATGAATATGTATGGAGTCATAGCAAATCTTTCTGAGTATTTATCCTTTGCCCTCTAGGAGTCATTGTGTAAGAAGATGCTGTGGAGTGGTTGATAACTCAACAAAATAAAATTAACAGCTCTTACAGGGTATGCAAAACCCATAAAGAGTATGCTTTATACTATAGATCACACACAAGGACAACTAACTTTTATGGTCTTTTGTTTGACTGACTTTAAAGAACACCTTAATCGTCCAACAGGCGAATCCAGGAACGGGATAAACAACGGCTTGATCGTGTGCAACCAGAAGAAGAACTTCAGTGGCCAAAAAAAATTCAGGAAGATGAAAAGCAAAAAAGGGAAGAAATAACCAAGAAGAAGGAAAGTGAGGATAAGGGGAAACAGGAAATGCAAGAGAAACTGAGTAAGCTTTTCCAGCAGCATCAAGACCCAATCAAGCCAGCTGTCCAGGCTCCTTGGTCAAATGCAGGTAGAGGGGAAAAAAAATCAAGAAATGCTGTTGCACATGCCTCTTGTACAGTTCTTTTCCATCTTGTCTTTTCATTTAATACAGAAGAATATTATGTTTCAAGATTGGATTGCTAGTCTTACTGAAGTAATTGATGTATGGATTGAGCTCTAGACTCCAAAAGGTTGTTGTTTTAGGCTTCACTATTCTTCCTAAAAGTATGGTGTAAAGCACAGTTGATGAGACTCACAGTGCTAAATGAAGAGGCAATCTTAGCTGTAAGTTGTTATAAGATCTTGATGCAAGATGTCAAAAATTATTTCTGTACTTTTCTTTACAATTCTTATTTTGGTGTGGAATATATGCCTTGGGATTTTCTAGAGTGGTAACTATGTAATTTAGTTATCCTTCTTCCTCTTCCCCCTTCCCCATGCATGTTGTTTACTGAACAAATGAGCTGAAGTCTAAGATTTAATCCCCTTTTTTCTGCTATGCACACAATCACTTTCAGCTGAGAGCTTTTTCTCTGCATTATAACCTGATTTTTGCCCATATTGGAAATCATGGTTTCCCCCTTGGCTGGCTTTGATACATAGACAAGAGAACTGATTGGGAATGTAATATTTGTTTAAATATTTGATCAAAGATTGTATAAAGAGGGGATTACCTTCTGTCTTGTAGCCCAAATCTAGAATTGACTTAATCAAATACGTCCTCTTGCTAGGTTTTATTTCTGCAGAGTAGCAGAGGGTGCTTTTGTGACCAAATAGGCAAAATAGGAAGTGCTTTATGCAAGAGCGATTTAGCTTATATCTTTGGGGGCTTTCTGTATTCTTCTTTTTCTAATAATATGTCTTTAGCATATAGGTTTTTTTTTTAAAACACCAACTGTAAGTGACCTCTTTTCAGCCAATCTGTATGAATTAAGACATTTTGAAACATCTTTCTTGGAAATATAGTCAGGCTGCAAATGAAGCTGCTACACAAGCAGGCTCTAAAAGTATTTGGGATACCATTGATATATGCAAGAACGTCACTGTTTGAATTGAACCTACAGCTGATCAGATTTAACCCACAAAATCATTCAAGCATTTGAGAAGTCACATATGTTGCATCATAAGTACGTGATTCTTTCTATGAAAATAGTTGTATATATCATAAAAGTTAAAATATAGTAATGTTTTACCTGATATTTAGAAAAGAAAATAATAAGAAAATTGCATTTTTAAAAATTCATTTTCCTATTTCCCCTTGTGTATAAGGGGGATAATATACTTCCTACAATGTAAGGTTTGTTAATTTTTGTCTCCATTAAAAATGTTTTGATTTTTTTTTTCTTTGTATCTGTGGTTTATTTTCCTTTGCTCAGAAAAAGCCCCTCTAACTATTTCTGCCCAAGAGGATGTAAAAATAGTGTATTACAGAGCACTGTATCCTTTTGAATCAAGAAGCCACGATGAAATCACTATTCAGCCTGGCGACATAGTCATGGTAAGAAGGGATTTTGATATTACTTGAAAAAATTACTTAAGCTTTTTGCACTGGTGTGATTGAAATTATATATGGCAAGATTTTTTACAGACTTGAGAAAAATATTTTTGTGAATATGATGTGATATGACATCATAACCCTATTATAATAATGGATAGCTTCCTACAGTTCGTTGTAAGTGTAAAGTTTAAACATAATCTATGAGTAGATCATATCAGTTTTAGTATGCTGAGCTGTGTGCATCTGTCAATGTGTTTGAAAAGGTTCCTATACAGAAGGTATCTCAATGAGAGGTTTCTTGTCCTCCAAGGTACCTAGGAAATAAAGTTACTGTTGTTTTCTGTTGAGAGAGTGGCTCTTATGTGTGGGATCAAAAACTGACTTTGATAAATAAAGTATGTTTCTAATAAGAAATTTGCCTTTTTATAAGAATAGTACAAGAGCAGTGTAAAATTTTTAATTTGGAAAATTGCCTTTATTAAGAGAATGTTATGTCCAGTGTAATACTATGTGAAACAATTACGCTAAACTACAAGATGGCTACACTTCTGTCATGATCGCATAAACATTAACATAGTCTTTGTATGGTGATGATACTTCTTCAGTAATACTGGAAATTTTTTATAGAACTCTTTTGGTGACAGTTTTTTACATAATGATCTAGTATAGTTGTAACTTTGAATTGTTTGTATGATAATTTACTCTGTTCTTTTACATTTATTTTAAAGAGGATATACAGTAGATAAAAATGGCATTTTTAAAAAATGGAAACTCCAAAACCTTAAAATTTGATTGTAGGTGTTGATACGGAATAATTTCCTTTTTTTTAAGTAGATGATGAGATACAGTGATATGGTTGGCCTATAACTGTCATGTTAAACTCTAAAGCGATAGTCTGCTTTGTCTCTGATTATCTCTAAAACTATAGTTCTGTTGTTAATGACTGCAGTTATTAAATATGTATATTAATAAATTGCTAGTATGATTTTAATATGCATATGTCTATTCATAATGAAAATTCCTAGTGTAGCTATTAAATGATACCTTGTTCACTGTGGGAAAGTATATTCATTATAGTGTTCTACCCAACAAAATACATTTTAAGAGCTACTGTGTTTTGGCACAGTTTAGTAAGAATGGATTTTGGAAAAAATACACTTTGTAGACTCTCATAAGTTGTAATGATAACTACTTTCTAAAAAGCATGTATTCTGGGGAGATGAGTCTTCATCTCTCAGCCTTTTTGGTCTGATTTTCTTTTTTGATTCAGCTGTGCCACACTGAAGTGTTTGTGACATTAGAATCTGCTTTTGGAAAAGAAACGGCAAATCCTGGATTAGTAGCACTACTGAATGACTCGGGAGGAGGCCCAATGCCATTCTGAATAACAATGCAATGTGCTGTTATTCTGCATCAAGAAATAGTATTGGTCAGTCAGCTGTTAAATGGCAGAGGATACGGGTATATGGATCTTCTTAGGCTATTGAAAAATGCTGCGTTGTCTTGCGTTCTTGGGAAATAGATTGTAGCCTGGGCATATAAGTAAACTGTTTTTTCCTTGAGGAAGAGTGATCACTGTTAGGTAGACTTGCAGGGAAATAACATTTTTGCCAAAACCTCATGATTTTAAGGAGCACGTCACACGTTTAAATAGAGACTGATGTAATCTGAGCCTTCCTATATGTTACTTTTGGACTTGTAACTTACTCTACAAAGGTAGAGTAACTACTGTCAATTTTCTTTATTTAACTTTTGACAATAATTGAACCTGATGACTGATTCTTGTGGGATTTATCTCCTGCTCTGTAGTAATTACTTAAATGGACTAGTCTTAGAAAAGTTAATACAAGTGAGACACTTTTGTGAAATGTGTTATAATTCTGCCTTGCTTTAAATCATTGCTTTCCTGATGGAGGTTAAAAGGGAATGGGTAAGTGTGCCATATGACTGTTAGGAAGTCTATGCAATTTATTCATTTTCATAAATACAGATTTTGTTACCATGTAGTTTACTTGTTTTTGAATTCACCTAGGGTAAAATTAACAAACTAGCTCACATTGTCAAAAGTAATTTAAGTGCAATGGACCAGAACTTACTTTTGATAATGGGCATTTGGACTGCTAGACTCTTCTGTGTCCTTAAGTGTTTGTCATGTCCTGTGGTTCTAAAAGGTTTGAGTTGGTTACGTTTTTGGAAAGTAGTAATTTACAAGCTTACATGTTAAAGTGTGTCTAATTTATGACATAAATGCAACTCTGTAGTTAAGCTGACCTGTACAGTTAGGACTTTACTGTGTGCAACAAAACAAGTATTGCTTAGAATAACTCTGTTCTAATGTGGGCAAATTTAGCACTTCACCCCTTTAACACTTATAAATGGCTTTGTGTGTGCGGGCTTGTGCAATCATGTCCTGTAATCATATAGCTGTACAGAAGATACCACCCAAACTGTAACTACCGTGAGCAAAGAATCCAGCTGAAGCCCAAACTGATTGTGCACATGGGAACCAAGCCTAAATCCTGGATGTAAATAGGACTGCAGAATTCATTATGTCAGAATGACTTGTGGCTTTAATAGATGTATAGCTTGTAAATAGTTTTTACAACAGTGTAATGCATTTTTACACTGTGCGTGAATCTTGAGACCTGTCTTGGTGGAAACAAGGGAGAAGGATGAGGGTTTATTCTGAAAGAAAAAGTATTTGCAAATTTGCAGATTTGAGAAGGGCTTTCTTCTGCCTGACTTTCCAGTACACAAGTTACCTGTAGCACTGGTGTATCTTCTGTAATGGTTTAGAGAATGTGTGGGGCATGGGCTGTGTTATTTTTAATTCTTCCGCTTTTTAATTTTAATGACAATATTTTTATATTTTCTCTTAACTTGGATTTCTGCTTTCTCTGCTTCTTACCTTTCTGTATACTTTAAGTTTCTTTCACTGTAAGCTAGATTGGTCCTAACTATAACTTAACCAAGCTTTTGTTTGGGATCAAATATTCTGAGCCAAGAAAGCCATGCCTCTTTAAGGGCTCTGTCTGTTTAGGAAGTTAAGTTTCTATTATGTGTATGAATATATGTATACAACATATGGAATTCTTTTCCTCTCTTACAACACAAGTTCTGCTGGCATTTGCTGCTGTTAGGCTTCAGTTTGCAGTAAATGGATGGATTCTGTTGTTGCTAATAATATTTTATATAATAGAGCTTATTTAAATAAACTTAAGCATAATTCAATGAAATACAGGTGAATTATTGAATTACTGAACTGTAGTGGTTCTGATATCAGGATAACCGAAGCTAAACAGGAAGTTCATAAAGAAGCTTCCATGGAAAGTCTAAAACAATTTCATGATAGTTTGTTGTCAGTTTTTTTAGTTATTGAATGTGAGAGTTTGAATGAATGTTAGTTGTATTAGACACATAGCCTCGTTGCGTTAGATCCCATGTAGGTGGAATCAGCATATGGCCTCTGGCATGCAGAGCTTATATTCAGCATTACAACAGGAATTCCAGTAGTCTCAAAATATCTAGATCAGAAGCCTACAAGTGGAATAGAATTAAAATGGTCATTTAATGGATAGTTGAACAAAACAGACGATAGTACTCTGTTTAGCTTTGATTAAATACTATTTTTGTGAGAGTGTTAGGGTTTGGCTTGGTATGTAGAGTGAATATCTACCATAAAATAGGGCTTCTCTTTTTGTGTGCATGCACTGCTGGTGATACACTAACCAGGTCAAAGTGGAGTAGGCCACTGCAAAGCCAGCCCTTCTGTTGACAGAGCTACTAACTGGACCTATTGCTTTTGCTGCTAAGAGTTGTGTTGCTGTTACTCGTGTCACTTGCGTTCAGTTGCTGGAAATAAGTGGTTGTAAGCCATGGCTCTAAAGTACGGTTGAATAAATAAAACCACACACACTATAATTCGCTGCTTAGGTGTAAATTTAAAGTCTCATTGTATTTTGGGAAAAAAATAATCTAGGATAGTTTGTCATAGGGAATTAAGGATGGTGGGTGTAAAAACATAAAGAAATCAGAACAAATGAATTTTAAAAAGGTTCAAAGGAATGTGTATAAAGTTTCAGTAGTGTTACAAAAACAGATGCAAATTATGTTTTATATGAATAACTGAGAAACCAGATTTTTTTATGAAGGATAGCATTAAAATTATCCTTCAAAGTGCCTTTTCGTGAGTATACATAGGAAACTTTATTGAATAAGCATAAATTTTACTATCCTAATAGGCTATTTTATGAATTATTTTAACTCTAAACTGCCTTCTAAAGAGACATTAAATTGGTTGTTTTTAAAACCGTAGTATTTAATACTGTAGTTGGGGTTTTTTTTCCTCTGCTTGTACAAAACATTTCTTTCTGAAAAATCACAGTGGCTTCTGTATGACTGTGATTCATTTTAAAGATGCCCATTTTAGAACATCACCATAACAGATTTTTGGCTTTTCAGTCCTAATTCTTTTGTATGTTAGTGATTCTAGTTACTACCTGACCAGTTGAATGAGAGTAGAAACTATATGGCTATTATTACTGTTTAGATTATTGAACTTGGCATCAGGTGCTGATAATCCATTTCTCCTTCTCTCTCCCAAAAGTCACCCTCTTCTGTGACCTTCCATCACTCGTACTGCTGCTTTAACAATCCTATTCACTGCTGCAGTGGAAATTTTGTTCTGCACTGCAGTAAAACCACGTTGAACTGGTCAGGCATGTAGTCCATTTATTTCTGGATTTGTTTTGAGCTTATGGGGACTGAGACAGAAAATGGACCCAACAGAAAGCAGAAATAATGGATTGTTTTGCACCAAAAGAGGGGTGTGGGATACAAATTAAAATAGGAGGCAGTCAAAGAGTCAACAACTGGCCTAAGGTAAAGCGATCTATCAGCAGCTCAAATGAGTAGTCCAGGGACAATCAGAGGCCAAAGCTTTGCTGCTTTGGTTTCAGCCGCTTCTAGTCAAAAGAATGGTCCCACCTTTAGAGTGACTAGTCTGCACTGTTTCCATAAATAATTTTTTTTGCCACTAATTTTCTTTTCCTCCAAACAAGCAGCGGATCGGGTTATATTTTGTTAAAATTGATAGAGTGAATTCATAGCGGTGTGTCCAACTGTAGTAGCATCTAGCTTGAGACACTACTATATGCTATTTTTGTATAATGTCAAATCCTGAAAACACCTTTGACTGAAAAGGATACTATTTCTTATTCCTTAGCTCATGAAGCATTCCCTTATCAACAAACCCCTCACATTGACAGTGGATTTTTAGGAAATAGTGTCGGGTGATTTACAAGTACAAATTTAAGCATCTCTGACTGCTGTACTGTTATCTGCCACAGTCAACTCTTGAGTTATGCTGTCACTTGAAACTCGTACGTATTTTGAAATAGGGATTGCTACTAGCCTAAACAGATGAGAGAAATTCTTGACAAAAACCAGCCAACTGTGTAGGGTTGGCCACCTGACTTTTCATTACTGGCCTGGTTTTACTGCTGACCTGAGCATTGCTGGGGAAATCTGCAGCTATACACAGCAGATTGTTGTACAAAGTAGGTGTTATTTACATGCCAAAGGTGCAAACCCTATTCATATGTAAGGATTTTCTTGAAAACTGAGTTTCTTTTGACCTATCAAAGAGGTTAGATAGCTAGAACACCAAATTTACAAAAATTATTATAGAATACAGTTGTTGCCTTTTTTCTTCTAAAAAGTTTCTGCAACTGTCATTGCCTTGGACGTATTTAGCCACCATACCAATTCACCAGGGGTAGCAATAGTGAATTACTTTTCTTCCGTGATTCTTGCTGAATATTGTTAGCTGCAGCTCACGGAATTTAAACTGATCACTTTTGTTGAAATAGCAGACTAAGAAAGTAGTCTGTCAGTCAAGCCTGGAGAACAAATGTGTGAAATGTTTAAGAAAAGTTAACAGGAAAGTGTGAAATTTGCCAAATTGTAGCTTAACACGATTATAATAATAAGTAGGAATTAAAATACAGCTGCAAAAATAGCCCTGTTTCATCCAGTCCTTTAGGGCTTGGCAAAGATATCAGACTGAGGGGAAAGAACAGAGGTCTGCAAATTTATGTATGAAAACTTAGCATGGAATTGTTTTGTATAAATACATTAGCAAACTTGTGGATTTGTTTTGAATTGTTTGATGGGTGTTGTTTTTAATATACTGTGGTTTTTTGTTGTATTTTCTGCAAGAGAAAATCTAGGAAAACTTGTTAAAAACTGCGTTTTGTGTTAATTGAACCAGAAATAGCAATATTTAAGGGATTTCTCTGGAGCTCACTTCTCCGAAGTCTGCTGTACTATGACAGACTTTCAAGCAACTGTTTAAAACCCCATGCTTGGCTTATGCATCAAGACTGAAAGAAAACTTTTTTACCTCATCATGAAGAAATCCTTTTGATTTTGGCTTGGGTCAAAAAAAGAAAATAAAAAAAATAAAATTGCAAAGCAGTATTGTGTTGCAGAATGTTCCCTTATCTGTTAATACACCATAGAAGGAATAGCTGTCACCATAATCCTCCAAAGGTAGTTTAAGTAACAACAACAAAATTCTACCTAGGTGGAACTTGTATTTGTAATGAAGGTGTCATGTCTATGTAACTAGAGAAAGTTAATTACTGTGGATGAGACAGATTGTTTTAAGTAAAAATTCCATTTGTGTGTTATGTTTCTTAACTTTCTAATTTAATGCGTCTACAGGTGGATGAAAGCCAGACTGGAGAACCAGGGTGGCTTGGTGGAGAATTGAAGGGGAAAACTGGATGGTTCCCTGCAAACTATGCAGAGAAAATACCTGAAAATGAAGTTCCAGCTTCTGTAAAGCCAGCAGTTGAGGTGGCTGCTGCACCTAAAGTTTCTGTCCAAGAAACCACTACGTCGGTAGGAGCTCCTGCTTCTACAGAGTGTACTACAACTGCCAATAACTGGGCAGACTTCAGCTCAACGTACGTTTGGGTAGTGATTATCACTTTAAATATGGTGGAGTCCTTTTTAATCGATTTGACTGTGTTAACATAGAGTATCAAGATCGCAAAATAAAAATACCTTGTTTGAAGTGAAATACTTTTTCCATAGTAAATAGTTAAAATTGCAGCCTTGTGGAACTTTAACCATGCTCCCATCATATCTGGCTGGGCAATGCAGAAGGACACATCAAAATAGGAGACATTCCTAAGTGAGGATGGTGACATGGTAGAAATCCCAAGGTGTTCACCTTCCTTCTCTTAAATTAGTTGACACCAGTCCTTATTGAAGGTTTTCAACTTGGATTATGCAAAATATGATAATGACAGGGTTAACATGAAAAGATGATTTATTAATTTCTTATCACAACTTTAATAAGATTGATGCAAATAGAACACGTGCCCTTCCGTAGATGTCTTGTTAACTCAACTTAATGCTCTGTGCAGTATTATCAACCCTATGTAAATGGGGTTGGGTGAGTAATTGTCTTATCTTTTGATCATGTAATACGTATTTATAAATTAAAATCTAAATATCTTCGTGCAATATTACAATACATAATATGTTATATTTCAAAGTTTTCATCAAATAGCTCACAGTAGCTTTTCCAGTTACTTAAACTTTTTCTGTTTTACTACAGTCATTTTTCGAGGGGGGGAGGTAAGACTAAATCTTGAGCTTCTTGGAGATGTCTGGCACATAACTGGATTTTATTGTTTGTTGAATAAATCATCCTTTTGACAAAGCTGTTCTACCCTAGGTGGATAATGCATGCTTTCATGCTTTTCATAAAAATTAATATTCAGTTTCAATACAAAGTGAGTCCAAGAGGATTTATACTAATAATACTGTCCCTGACATGATATAGGGGTTAGGGATGGTTGTGGCCTTTAGATGCTGTTACAGTCCAAGTGGACAGCAATTGATTACTCCAACTAATCGCACAAGCAACAGACAAAGGAAACTTAGGTTTAAGATAGGTGCTTTGTTTACACTCCTAGAGTTCAGGTGATTTGGTTCTTTTAAGTGGGTATTTGGAGGCAGAGATGTGGATTATGAGATTTAGTAGGCATTTTAAAGGACAAGAGATAGCATAAAAAGGATAAGAGTGTTGCAGAGTGGCTTTATGAAAATGGTCACAGATCCACAGAACACTTGTACAAGCAATCTCCTTGTTAGTGTAAGGGCCTGACTACAGTGGGCCAGGTGCTGATAAGGAAAATATAAGCAATCTCCTTGTTAGTGTAAGGGCCTGATTACAGTGAGCCAGGTGCTGACAAGGAATTTACGAAGGTCATGCTGGCCTGGGAATTTAGTGGAAAACAACTTTGAGAAAGTATGGACTGTGGAGACAAGGAAGAACCCTTGGCTTGAAACCGCAAGTAGGAGGACCATGTAAATGTAATCTTTAGAGCTCAGCCAATTAAGTCTTGATAAGTATGCATAATTATAATGAAACACATAAAAGAGCTGTATTCTCGTAGTAAAGAAGAAGCTTGCTTTATCACTCATATTGAGTCGGCTGCTTGTCTTCCCTCGCCGTCGCATAAGAGGTTCCGTAAAACTAAAGAGTTGAAAGAATTCAGTAGGAAATAATTTAAGCAAAAGAAAAAAGGTAAGGATTTGAATGAGACGCAGCAAAATGTTATATAAGGAACAGGGATGTGACAGGTCAGTGACATGCAGGTGTGACAATTTCAAACATGTTTTGAAGAGAATGATGAGGGATTTTTTTTCCTTTTAAGTTACCTCTTTCCACTGTATATAATACAGACTGCAGTACTTGAAATTCTGTTGTATTGGGGCACAGCTAAGAAATTAAACTAAATTACAGGAACAGCTGACTCTAAATAGCAAGGACAAGCAACTATATTTAGAGATCGCATTTTTAAGATAAATTTATTGTTAGCCTATGTTTGATTGCACTACTTCCGCCTGAGAGTTATGATGCTCATGGAATATTCAATTAAAAGAAATTAACCTAGAATGTAAAAAATTTTTTCTGCACAATCTTCCTGCCTGAGTGTTTTTATTCAGTTGAAAACAGTAAGAATTACATCATTCTCTATTTTTCAGATGGCCCACAAACACTAGTGAGAAATCAGAGACTGATAATTGGGATGCCTGGGCAGCGCAACCATCTTTGACTGTTCCCAGTGCAGGGCAGCTCCGGCAGCGATCAGCCTTCACTCCTGCCACTGTTACAGGATCATCTCCTTCTCCCGTCTTGGGTCAGGTGAGCACCTATATTCATTAAAACTGTTCTGACCCAACACAAACATTTGGAAAGCATATTATGAACACTGACCATGCATTAAAACAGTCTTCTGAGATAGGTAAACTATTTCAGTTTGGAGTGATGAACAGGTAGTGTATCTCCATTTGCAAAATCTATGGCAGAATTTAACATGAAGTGGTTTCTGTTCTGCTATTCTGTGCTGGCTTTTTTAGACTTTGGTGGTCCAGTCGTAATGTTTTCGCAGGATACCAGTTTTGTGTCACTTCCTTGGGGCTTTTCTGAATCACATGATAGTAACAGTCATTCCAAAGTGGATTATATAGTTAAGTGGAATAGCAATGGCAAAGCTTCCCATCAGATGAATTCTGTCCATCTGTTAAGGCTGTTCCTTTTCCTCAACTGAACAACATACTGTTCTTGTAAGCTAATGTGTTCTGAAAAATGCTAAATATCTTAGTATCTTAGAGCAAAACCAAAAGTTGGAATGTACAGTGAACAACTTGCAGCAAAGCGTCATTTTCCATAAAGTTAACTTTAAGTCCTGCCAAAATAGCTTCATGAAGGTTTATTATACGTATATCTTAGTTGTAAAACTATTTAACTTGTTAAGCAAAATGTCTGATAATTTTGCCTTGTATTGATTATGTGTTAAGAGATAGAAATGTAGGAGGACTGTAAATGTTTCTGGTATTACTTTGTAAGTTTAATTGACTGACTTTGCTTTATACAGTTGAGGGAGAGTCTTTGTGCTTTGTTGCTATATAAATAGCATAAGAATATAATGCCTTAAGCAGCTTTCAGCTTTCTTTATGGAAGGTGGTGCATGACTGACTTCTGTCTCTCTCTTTTTTTTTTTTTTTTTTTTTTTAAACTGCATTAGGGCGAAAAAGTGGAGGGGCTTCAAGCACAGGCTTTATATCCTTGGAGGGCGAAAAAAGACAACCACCTTAATTTCAACAAAAATGATATCATCACAGTTTTGGAGCAGCAAGATATGTGGTGGTTTGGAGAGGTTCAAGGACAAAAGGGGTGGTTTCCTAAATCGTATGTGAAGCTTATTTCAGGCCCCATTAGGAAGTCAACGAGGTATTTTATTTGCTTTTACCATACTATACTTCTATACTGTAATAGTTGAATAAATATGAAGAGTTGCACACTTGAATTTTGAAGCTTAGCATCTAATCTGTAAAAATGCCCTTTTTTTTCTTTTTTTTTTAATATAACTCTTCTGGGGGGGTTTTGTCTTCCAACCCTGGAAATTCATGTGAGGAATAAGAAAACTGACCTCAGTTCTCCGTGGGTCATGCATCACCAACAAAAGATCTAAAGCTTAATGAATGGTCTTAATTTTGCGTGACTTGCAACTAAAATGTTAGTGTATTGGATTTTATCAATTACAGCTATATAAGTCATAGCTTATCTTTCCCCAAAATAAAAAGGTATACCACAAAACTTAATCACTTATCATTACTCTTGGAGGATGAAGCAATCAAAATCTGGTTCTGTGTAACGTGAAGGCAACATTAACATTAGTAATACAAATGGGAATGATTTTAGATTTTTTTTTTTCTATTTTTCCTGAGGGAGCAGAGGAGGTGCAGAAACTTGTGCATTTAGGGCGGTTACCTAAATGTAACCATGACTGGCCATTGTACTTAAAAGCTTTAACTTGCACATTTACTGTCTCTTCTTTTAAAATGTAGGGAATTGCTTATATCCCTGCATTAAATGTAGGGAAACGCATATGCATTTTTTTAGTTTTTAAATATAATAATAATTTTCCTGAAGTGATTTAATTTCTTAAATAACCATTATTTTCTTCTAAAGCATGGATTCTGGTTCCTCAGAAAGTCCTGCTAGTCTGAAAAGAGTGGCATCACCAGCAACAAAAGCAACTATGTCAGGTGAAGGTAAGCATTTCAAACTAAATGGCATTAATATTATTTTACTATGTAATTAAATAGAATAAGTCTGCTTATTACCAGAAACAAGCTTAGAATTGAATCTTAGTGTTTTAAGATCGGGCCTGTTAAAACTGAATTGCAAATCAATTTGCCTCTAGAATGATTTAAAACTATTATAGTAAGAATTTATATATATTGTGTATATAGAAGAAATAATTTTACATGCCATTAAAGTATCATCTGTAGTTTGTACTGTTTCGGTAACTATTTTGGTAACATTTCCCAGTCTGGAATGAGTTTTTGCAGAGGGCCAAATAAGCGCATGTGTACGTGAGCTTCATGATGTCAGGAATTATAAATAAATGTCTCAATTTCACCCAAAGTTAATTTCCAAAGTTTCATTAAAGCTCTTAATTAAATAAATTACAATCAGTTATAGAATGTTGTGATCCCTATGGTCAAGGCTACCTCTCATTTTTCAAGATGAAGCTTGGGGCACATACAGATAATTGTCAGGCCACTGAAGGGTTTTAAAAGACTTTCATTCCTGGTTGTTACCACCCTTCAGCTGGACGTTAATGTCTCCACACGAGCTGTGTCAACAGACTGTGTAGCAGACTGTGTCAGCTAGGTTAATTTAAATCACAGTCAAAGTAAATGAATCTAAATATAGGTTACAAATGAACATTTGTGTATAATCTGTACACCTTAAGTTTTTTAACTACAATTCTGCATACAATTTTAAGTGAAAGAGTCTCTTTGGTTACTGATGTATTTAATTTGCCACTGGTATGAGCACTACAGTAATTAAAAGGAGGGAATGGTAAAGATCCATGTAACGAGGAAAGTGAGATAATCAGTTATTTCAAAATACAACTAGACTTGCTCACTATATATTTGAGGAAAAGCAATTGTAGAAATGCTAAGTCTTTTTTGTAAAGTATAGGATATATGTTTGTATTAAAAAGGAACACAACTTTTTAATAAACCATTTCAAAAAAAGCTGTATTTTTAAGAAGTAATAAAGCATAGATTTAGCATCTTCTATTACATTTAAAGGATTTAAGAAAAATTCCATGTGTGTAGCATACATTATGCTATTTAATGTGTGTGTTCATGTGTACATGCATACAAACAGGCATATGTGCATACGAACAGATGTGCGTGTTGTTCAGCTGCAGCTGTTAGGCAAACCATGTCTTAGCTTTCATTAAGGATAATGATTGTGGTTTGAATTCTTGCTGAACTTCCCTGAGCTAAGCTTTTTGGTCAGATTTAGTGTTCAAGCAAACAGAACGATTGCCAGCTACAGAGGAATACTTGAATGTTTTTGTTATGTATGCACTGTGAACTGCTCTTAGGTCCAGAGCTGGTCTTAGAAGCAGAGGATATAATCTACAGAAATTTTTTTGTACCCATATAAAGTGTGATAATGCTCAGTTAAATAGGAATGTATCAAGTTGTGAAGAAAATGTTACTGAATTGTCTGAAATTCTTCTCTGTAATCATTTATGTAAAAATTTTTCATGTAGTTCTGTGATTTGAATTATGCATTGCAATTCTCAACATCAGTCCACTTTAGTGTTTTTTTTGCGCTTGAATACTAAGTGGTTGACTGTGTTTTAACAAAACAGAACACATTCAGGCTTTGTCTTAACATTTCACAGCCATCTGTTGCGTAAGATGCAATGAGATGTGCGCCCTTCATGCAAAGCTTCAAGTAATGAAAGAATTCATTGTATACGAGAGCCAAACAGCATATGTAAGATGAAGACTCTATCTACAGATACTTGGATACTGAGTCTTTCCATCCCCACAATTGAAAATTCTAATCCTCAGCACAAGCCAGAAACCATTGGGAAACATGTTTTCAGAGTAGTTTCTGATATAAATTAATAATTTCTGTACATTTTAATTATACTAGCAAATTATTTAAAAAAAAATCCCCCAGAAGGAGCCTTTTGATAGATTGTACTTAGTTCTGATAGATATCATTTTATGCATTAAATGTTGAGGTTTCTATGAATAGTAATTAATAAACTTGTCTTCTGTCTAGCCCATGGATAGACTACATTATATTAGTTAGGTTTTGCAAATGATAATTGAGCAGTTTATCAAGTGTTTTCCCATGTTCTGTATTTATTTCCCTCTTACAGAGTATATTGCTATGTATACATATGAGAGTTCTGAACAAGGAGACCTAACTTTTCAACAAGGTGATATGATTCTTGTGACAAAGAAAGATGGCGACTGGTGGACAGGAACACTGGGTGATAAATCAGGAGTTTTCCCATCTAATTATGTGAGACTCAAAGATTCTGAGGTAGAGACATATTGAAATGTTACAAAATTGAGCTGGGGGAGGTATGTTTTATTTGGTGTTGTAGTGATAGTTGCAAGGCAGTGGATCATAAAGGAAGAAAAAATGTTTTGCAGTTTTACTGAATGTGAGATTGGAAAGGAAAAACAGTAATAGTTGCATTTTACAACGTAATGTTGTAAATAACTTTGTGGATCATACATTAAAATGAATCTCGCATATGTTAATAGTTAACTTGGCAGTTTTGTAGAGACAAATCAGAATAGCTACAGCTAGTTCTTGACTGAGTAATAGAGGTTCTGTTTCATGTGATTTTTATCCTGGAATAATCTGATAGAACGTGTCTGTAGTAAATTTTTTTCTTTCTTTCTTTTTAGACATTCTAAAGAAAGATGTTTTCTCATTTATATTCCTCATCTGTTTGAGAGGACAATTCATCTACTAGGAGGAATTAGCTTAGAATCATAGTTGAATACAATACTAAGCTCTTGATGAGAAGGATTTCTTGTTTATGTCCCTAAGAATAATAGGGCATTTAAAAGTAAATAAATAAGTAAAAATCACTGGATTATTAGAAATCTAGGTGGCAAGGCTTTTTCCACAAGTCTTGAGTTCTGTGTGTATATATAACACAACTCAGTGAAAGACGGTGTCTGCAGTATAGAGCTTGAGCAAAGTCACTCCTTAAAATTGTTTCTGTTGGTGGAAAAGCTGAAGAATAAAATCTGCAGTGAAATACTTAAATGTATAAAACCTTTATATAATAAATTTCTAGATAGTAGAGAAATTTCAATTACATCTTCTGAGACAGGATTAAAAAAAAATTATAGTTAATGATGCAGTCCTTGGGAGAAACACTACTGTGATATTGCTTTCAGAAACATTTTAGAAACTTTTCTAAAAATGCAGATGATATTTTGCATCATGTAACGATTTGCTTCAATCCCTGGCACTACTAACACGAGAACTAATCAGTCTTACACTGGAAAGTCCTGTCCCAGTTTTGATTAGTTGTTCCCTTGTGTTGTGAGGTACTTTTCTGTGCACATGAAGACACTAGTTTCATAGAATAGAATCATAGAATAGTTTAGGTTGGAAAATACCTTTAAGACTGAGTCCAGCTGCAAAACTAACACTGCCAAGTTCACCGCTCAACCGTGTCCCTAAGCACCACCTCTACACCTCCAGGGATGGTGACTCAACCACTTCCCTGGGCAGCCTGTTTCAGTGCTTGACAACTTTTTCAGTGAAGAAATTTTTCCTGATACCCAATCTAAATCTCCCGTGGCGCAACTTGAGGCCACTTCCTCTTGTCCTATTGCCTGTTATTTGGGAGAAGAGATGGATCCCCACCTCGCCACTACCTCCTTTCAGGTAGTTGTAGAGAGCAATAAGGTCTCTCCTGAGCCTCCTTTTCTCCAGGCTGAACAACCCCAGTTCCCTCCGCCGCTTCTCATAAGACTTCTTCTCCAGACCCTTGACCAGCTTCGTTGCCCTTCTTTGGACATGCTGCAGCAGCTTGATATCTTTCTTGTAGTGAGGGGCCAAAACCGAACACCATATTCGAGGTGCGGCCTCACCAGTGTGGAGTACAGGGGGACAATCACTTCCCTGGTCCTGCTCACCACAGTATTTCTGATACAAAATGATAATTTGTAACCCATTCTAAGTGAGCACGGGTGTGGTCCTACCTGCCACGTTTTTGCTGCCACTGTCATTCGTCTGACTAAGACGAATAACTAATAAGCCAGTTCAGGACACTAAGCACAGCAGAAAACTAGTCTAGCAGAAGTAATATATACTTCTAATATGGTACTCTGAATCAACTCAGCAAGGGTTAGAAAAATGTCAGTACCAGAATTAGTATGGGAGGAGAATAGTGAAGGAGGCAAGATTGCCTCAGCATTGGCTTAGATTAGCTTGAGCTGGTTTTGAACTGCATTCTTAGCTGGTTTTTGTGTTAAATACTTCATTATAGAAGGGAAACATTATACTTTACATTTAGTATATCATTTTGGATATGCCTGTGCTCATTCCTACCTTTCAGTTGTGTCAAATCTAGTGACTATGGAGCAACAGATAAAATTAATCAGGTCCCGGAGTAGAAGAGGAGTACTTAATGGTTCAGTTAGTGGAAGCACTGTAGCTGTAGCGCTATGGAGCCCATCACAGCAGGCTAGATTGTCTTTTTGAAATTAGAGTAAATTTTGTATGGTAGTAAGTTGTGCTGTTAGACTGGCTATAGGTTTACCCTGACAACAGAGCTCAGGAAGAGTCCGGACAAGAAATTCTGAACTCTGTCCCCAAGTCAAGCAGCTTGATTCTCCTCTGAGTGGTGCAACATCCCTTCAGTCGTGACAGCGGAGGTGTTTGTGGATTCGTATCAGGGAATTTACATGGTTAAGAGAAGCGCTCCTTTTTGCAGTCCAGGATGTGGATTATAGTTCAGCTCTGCCAGTAATTCTGCATATACATCAAAAAGATGGTGTCTTGCCCCATGGAGGTAGAGGAGCAAGTGTACAGATAATTGTCTAACCTGTGGAATATCTTGTGATCACAAAACTGTGCCCTAAATCTCTTTATATTACCTCTAAGTTCGTATTGTAGTTGATGAATTGGGAACTTGCACTGTCAGCCTTCTAAAGCCCTGTGAGGCCTGTTTCATAGGTAGATAGTAATAGTTGCTAATTAGTTACTTAACCCTAGCTACATTCTTGTTATTTAATGTTAAGTTTCGTTTGAACTTTTGTGAAGAAACTATTTTTGTTTTCCCTTAAGATATTCTCAACAGAGTTTAGTCTCAAAACCTGGGAATTTGTATTCAGGTGTGCAGAGCTGCCTTTTGTGTGCCTTTAAGGACTGGATGCTTGTCTTGTCTGGTGAGAGGCAGGCACACATATTGGCAAATCTTCTTTGTAGATAACTTGGAAATAGGCATTTAAACTGAAAACTGTTTTTATTAGAGAGGTCAATGGGATGTTTCTCAGTTCTCAGCTAGTCTGAGGCTGAAACAGCTAAATGCAGTTCATCAAAAAGTGCTCCAATTTCCCTTTTTGCTGGTGAAAATCACATCTTCAGATAAAATTCTGATGAGGGAGAGAGGAGAAAAAAGCACACAGCTCATGGAGATCTTGATATCAAGGATGCTTATTTTTATAAAGTGATTCATATGCCCCGCAGGACATATTTCTTGTTCCAAGTGGATAATTGCCATTACACGTACAGTGTTTTGCTATTCATCTTGTTCACAGAGCCAGTTTTTACAAAGGATTTCACAATAGTGGCTGTCTGTTAACTTTCAGATGTGCCGCTGTGCTTGGACAGCTGGCTGATTGTGGAAAATGTTACTAAAAGTAAATTAATTTAGTGTGCTCTGCACTATTGACTTAGGCACAAAGAAAAAGTAAGGCAGTGCTGATCTTTCAGCAGCAAGCATAGAGTTTGTGGAAATGGTTGTAAGCCTCAAAATATTAGTGGTTTATACATCAGAAGAAATTTTTTTGAATCTGTTCTATATCTAGTCCCAGGCCTACCCATTCACCTTAAGTTGTTAAATTAAACTATTTCCTGTTCCTTAAAGTTTCAACCTATTAACAGAGTGAAAGTCTTTGTTCTTCAAATAAACAATGACAGTGGTTCATGGCCCATTCTCAGAGTTTTCATTAGATTGAAGTAGATGGATACAGCTCTGTAACAGGTTTTTATTCTACCCTGCCTTTCTCGAGACTGGTCCTAATTACCTCTGCATAAGGTATGGAGCTCATATGGTGGCTTGGAAACACAAAAATTTAGACGCCTCTAGTTATGAAACTTTGCATACATGTTCTGAAAATAATAACAGTCTGAATGTTTTTAATCTCTAAGGGTCTTACTGTATAACACAATTGGCAAGTCTGATGCTGTGTCTTATTAAATTAACAAAGCAAGTTCTGCTCTACTGTTTCAAGAGACTTTATCACTTGTCACAAAATGCAGTTGGTGTCTCAAGTGTGTAGAAGGGAAATAGAATGGGGTATGTCTTGTCCACCGTGTTTCTTTCAACAGAAAGAACAGAAAATACTACTCATCTACTGAGTAGGCCAGAAGCCAGGTCCATCTTAAATGTATTATTTATTTAGTTATTTATTGAAGTACTGTAGGACTTGTCTATATATTTCTTCTGCTTTTTTACCAAGGATTCAGATAATCCTCAAACACAATTCAGATTCAGTCTGGTCAAGGTGATTTTGAAGCTTCTCTCTTAAAATAATCTTTATGTGTTTACAAATTAACTGTAAAGATACGGTGTCACAACCTGTTTTGTCTGTCCGTACACGCCTGATCTGGCAACATGGATATTAACTGAGTGATATTTTGAATGAGTGTGTTCTCTGGAGGTCCAAACACTTGTTCTTTATTGAGGAGGGAGGAGAGTGTTTCTCTGCCAGAAACACTTTCCAAAGCGGGATTAATTCCTGATAATACTGTATCAGGTGGAGAACTGAAGAGAAAGAGGAACATAGGAAAGAAAGGAAGATTTGCTGGTCTTGTAGAAAGAACTATAATCAGTCTTTTACAATGACAAGAAAGTAGCACTGAGACAGCAGTATCCAAGTATCATTTAACTTAAAGCATCCACTTTCCACAATCCTTCCCAAAATTGAAGTTGCAAAATGTCAAGGAGAAGTGTGGTATACTAGGTGTATGTAAGGTACTTTGGTGCCAAATTAAAATAATTCTTCCCATCCCCACTCTTACCTTCCATTACCAGTTAGAGCTTTTGAGGTAGGCAATCCCAGCTCTGCTGGGTTTCATGATGTTATTAGATGGGGTTGGCTTCACTAATACAGTGTTGTGAGGTGCTATAGTTCAGTCTGACAGATCAGGCTTCTTCAGTGGCTTTTCTGAAAGATGTTCAAAATGTGGATATCTTAAAGCAGCTACGTAATCTTCAAGACAGGTTGAAGATCTATCTAATAATCTATTTTATAGAGGCATTCAAAACCACTACACATTTTTTTAAATGGCCCTGTTCTGTCATTTAACTAGGTTTTTAGTTGCTCCTTATATTAGTTTCTGCCAGAATTCCCAAATTTTCAAAGCATCAAGTTGATGTGGAGAATATTGAGGATGAAACTGTTCTTTTCCATAGAGGAATTAGGATTCTGTGGAACCCTTCAGGTCATTTGATGTAGGCTCCAAATTTGTAAAGAGTATCCTAAAGGAGAAGTTCAGGGGACTTGAGAGGAAGTGTTTTGAGCCTTGCTTGAAGGCAAGAGGATATTTATGGTTATTCAACATTTCTGACCAAAGTACAGTTTAGATTTGTTATGTTGCTGTTACGCGTATCAAGCCTTTTTATTGCAGAAGATAAGGCTGGCATTGTACTGGGAAGAAATTGAAGTAATTATTTAGGAGGCAGGGGGAAGCTGTCCTAGACAGGAATGGTGACTAAAAGGCTTGGAAGATGACTGAGGAAGTAGGGCGTGCAAGGGACAGAGTTGAGACAGCATACTGTTTTGAATACTCTAATTGCATGTATATCAGTAGACCTGTGAGTGTATTAAATAAATTAATAAACTCTTCCCAAATAACCAGTGGCCTCAAGGGAAAAGATTTTTTTTTTTTTTCCAGGAAGAGGACTTTGAGTTTGTAAGTTACAAAAGCTTTTCATGTTAAACTTCATCTTTCGGTATCGCTGTTTTCCTATACATAACTGAACTAATTTCACTGCTTGCTGGATTTCTTGTGGCTGTTCAAAGGCTTTTCTTGCAAATCTCTTGGCTTGGATGATGATTATCCCTCATCTCACCCCATCTAGGTTCAGACGACATAGCTACAGATATCTGGCACCTTGCTATTCAGTGTCCTGTGCTCTCATTTGGGCACAAAAATGGTGGTGGGGCTTTTACTACTGCAACATACACCACCTACAAAGTTCAGATGACTTGTCTTGAAGATGCAGGGACTACACTGACTATGCAATGTGCCATGTGAGAAATTTTAGAACCGTAGTATGGACAGTATTGAAATAATTATGTCCAGTTAGTTTTTTAGGCGTATCTGCAATCCAACTATTTGTAGAGTTGAAAACTAGAAAACTACTATTGTTGTTTTAACTCGACAGAATTCACGTTCTGTAGACAGGCAGATTTACAGTTCAAATACTATGTAATTTGGAATTACATTGGTAATTTGCAGTCCGTGAAAGGAAGAAAAGTTCAGGAAAGAAGTCTACACATTTATATAGTTAGTCATCCACTTCCATAAACTGTTTGGTATTTATTCCTGTATATTAATTGCCATCAAAAATATTAAGGGTTTCTGTAAAAATAGAATCTTCCTGTGAGATTTTTTTACTTACATCCTTGTTTAGTGTGTTAAAGTGAAGCATAGTAAATCATTTTCGTATACTGGAGAAATAAATACAAGTGCTAAACTTAAATCTTACTTTCTATTTCAAGGCTCCTGGAGCAGCTGGAAAAACGGGAAGCTTAGGGAAGAAACCTGGTGAGTCATATATTGTAACAGCACCTTATATCTGTTCTTAAGCACTTAAGTTCAATGGCAACAAAATCTTTTCCATGCAAGTAAATTATGTTTGCTCTTGGTCATTTTGTAGTAATTTGCACTGATGAAAACTGTTGTCTGTAATAAAATAATGCATAATCTCAGTCATCCTATCAAGCATGTATTAATCACTAAATAGCATGTAGCTAGAGGATAAAAATCTGCATGCTCAAAAATGAATGTAAACTTCATGATAGATTGCTGAACAGAACAGTGGAAGCCTACAAAAAGTCCAGTGTCTCTGAAAATGGAAGTACATAGTCTTACCCTGTGGTTTTACAGCATTTTGCCCAGAATGCTACACGATATGGTATACATGGACTCTGTGAGCTCTTGTGCCTGCTTTTCATTTTCAAGAGCCTATACCTTTTATCCATGTTATGTAGCTTATTGCACGTCAAGCCTGGTCATACTGCAGAAGATCATGTTGCAGGTTACTTTTTGGCTAGAAAGAGGGGTCTTGGGATGGTGGGGGCTGTCCTTCCAAACAGCCATTTTATTTCCAAAGATATTAGAGAAGTGTGTTCTCTGCCACTGGCAGACATTTGTGAACTTTGCAAAAGACACCTCTTTTTTTTCCCTTCAGTGTATTTATTTGCTTTTGTATCAAAGAGAAGACTTTGCACTGAGCTGAACCAAACTAAGTAGGGGATGCTCCATGCTTCTATTCTGTCCCTTTCTCTGAGGCTTGTTCAGTTGCACAGTGAAGTGGTTGAAGGATGTGATCTACCAAATCTTGCCTTATTTCCATACACATACACATGCATATGCATATTTTGTTTTGTGAGCAGGAGGTTTTGCTTTGTCTCCTTGAACTGGTTCATTGTGTAAGTGTGTAAGAGGAGGAGAAGGGGAGAGTAGATTGCAGCAGCTCTAACTTCATTTAGCTTATTTTACCTTGACATACAAACAATGGGCGGCTCTAGTCAAATCTTACTGATCTGTCTACGGAAGTAAACTACTCTTGCACTTTCTGACTTTAATTTATGTCATTAAAAATAGTTACGTTAATAGATACAAAGCTCGAGAGAAGCAGACAAGAATAGAGATCTGGAAAATCTCTAGAAGTGATACCTAGTAGCAACAGTGAGAAGGTGCTGATAGGCCTGGCTGCTTTTTCCATACATGGGAGAATGGTGGCTGGCAAGACTGGAGTACCAGCCTTATAATTGCTGGTCTGGATTTGAACTTTCAGTGAAGTAGGGACTGGGGGGGATGTTGTCAAAAGCTGTGTTCAGAATCTTTTGGAATTTAAGAACAGTTTGTGAACAATCTTGCCTGTTTTTCAGCAAGGAGATTCGTGGATATTTTTGCTATAAGTGCTCAGCCAATATAAGTGAAATGCTAATGAACAAGGTGAAATATTCCTGTTTATTCTAGAAGCAGCAGGACGAGTGGGTGGGAGTTGGTAACAGAGTGTGTTGAGGGGCAAGGGAAAAGAAACTGCTCTCAGCAAATTTAAGCAGCAATATAAGGACAATTATATCTGTGAGAAGGCATTTATTTATTTTTCTAAATGTACCTGTTTTAGAGGGGCTGCATTTTTTGGCCTGGACTGTAATTGAATTGGATCTCTTCTCAGTAATTCAATACTTAAATAAATCAAAATTAAAAAGTCCTTCCTGGAAGGAAAGCTATTTCAGTTTTTTTAACTTTTTGGCTGAGCTGTTTTCTCTAAGTTTCTGCTTCTCTGTGACATTCAAGAGCTGAATGTTAAACTTGGAATTCATATCGTAACTTATTTAACACACAGTCCACAGTAAAAATTCTGTATGCTGCAGATTGCTGAAAGAGGATATCTGATACCTGGAGCCTTGTAAATCATCTTTTTGTAGATAAAACCGAGAAGTTTCTTGTTCTGAGAGAGATGCAAAGTATAAGATTTTTGCTCTCTTGGTATGATATACTGAATATTATAATTACCATGGCAGTGAGAGAAGGTTTTGCCTGATTTAAAAAAAAGAAAAAAATTGACAAACTCCCACAGTTAATTTGTTTGCTTCTGTTCATTTTGCCTCCTGAATGTCTCTAGGGCATTAATGGCATTCTGTGGAAAAACCTGCAAATGCAGGGAGCTTGCAGACTTTCTAGCAGTATAGCCATGTTTCCTGCCAAGTAGCTTGCTTGCTTTGCCTTCATACAGGATACACTGTGCTGCAGCTGGCTTTTCTCTATGTAAACCTTTCTGCTCTCCTATCATCACCTACTATATTTTACACAGAAACTCTATCTTCTGTTCTCACACTGTGTGCTAAGTTCCAGATCCAGGTTTAAAGCATCTTTCTGTCAGCTACTGGCTTTCTTATCACCTGTTTGGTTCCACCTCTGTGTGCCTGCCTCTCCCCTCTTTGAGTTATCGTGAAGGAGGTTCTGCTGTAGTTAATTCTGCATGTGTCAGTTTGCAGTGACTTCAGATTGCTTGTCATCTCTGTGCTTCTTCATCTTCCTTATGTTGTTCGTTTACATCTTGAATGCTTTTCTGACCTTTTTTAATTTTCCCAGTCATCCTTCTAAATTTTAAGTAAACCGTCTGATCGTTTTCCTGGCAGTCTTCAAATCACTTTGTTGTTTCTTGCCTGCAACAAAACCTCCCTCTGTTTCAAGGGACTTGGCTTTGTGGTTTCCTCTGCCTACAACTGCCTTTTTAATGATTGCTCCCTTTCTCTGCCTTACCAGCAGACTCCCCCTTCCTTTCCCAGCCTGTGGGTGATGTGTTGTTGCTGAGCGCCTTTGCTGTTTCTCTTGGCCACAGGAAATTTGGTGCTTGTTGACAGAGAGGGCCAAGTAGGATGGTGCCCAGCACTGTGTTACTTTCTTAGTACGGCTGCCCATGAGAAAGCTGGAGACCACTTCTGTGTATTCGCTCCCTTCAGCCTTAGTCCCTTTTGCTGTTGTTGCTGTGTTGACTGCTAGTCCACCTCATGCTTACTGTCACATTGCTTTCTGCTTTTTTATAAAGGGACAAACTGATGGCAGGTGTGATCTTTTTCTGCTTAGACTTCCAGTGCCAGTTTTTGAGGATAGACTAGATTTAAAATGTATACAAACAGTAATCATAAGTGAAAATAACTCACACAGATATTTTTTTATCAAGATTTTCAAATAAAAGCTAAAATCTCAAGCAGTGTATTTATCTGTGATCCAATAATTGCTGAGGTTTTAAATTAAGCTGGCTGTCTTTGCACTGAAGCAGTTGAGACACATTTCTGTGGGCTTGTTCTAGGATAGTCGTAGACCACAACCATAAGCAGTGAAACTCAGTGCACACACTGGCTGTTTGATCGTCCCCAATTTTGTCTGATGCGTTGCCAAATAAAAACCTCCTGTGTCTTAAACGCAGGGTCAGCATTTACTGTTCCAGGAAAGGTTTTTCATAAAAACAAAAAAACCCAAATTCCCCATTTCCACCCCCGCTCCCACCCGCCGCCAAACAACGCCTGGATCATTCTATTAAGGGGAATACTTAAGTGATGAATGACTGTACTGGGATCCTAAAGTGGAGTTTTCAGCCGTAACAACACTTTTGTGCTGCTTTGGATGTCTGAGATCCTTTACAACTAAATGGAAGGCTAAAAAAAAATTCCCCACAGATTCGCCCTAACTCATGACTAAAACGGGACTATGTAAATGTAGTAGCCTAAATGGTTTAGCTTACCAAAAGCTAAAAAGTTCCCATATCTACCATCTTTTGCTTACAAAATGTTCCCAATAATCATAGTATTAAATATATTCTCCATCACTCTAAACATGGTTTGATGACATGCTAAACCTGACTTAAAAGCTATCGGTAGGACATGAAAATACCTACAGCCACTTATAAGCTCCTGTCAGTTCAAATTAATTCAAAAAATGGGTTAACCCTGCCAGACTTTGTGGTAACTGAGTTATCATCTGTCTTTCCACAACCACTGTAAAATGGAGTAAACTGTGTTGTCTGCTTTGGCCTACTTAAAGGAGAGATAATTGTGAGCTCATGGTTACTCTGTGTGAGATTCATGCTGGTAAGTGATCAAGTAAGGCACCAGTTTTGTATTAATGTTCATGTAATAAAGATTTAAAAATAAATCCTGTTTGTTACATTTTAAGACATTCATTTTTTTGCCTAGTCTGGTGGTGAGAAATTTTCTGCAGGCCATTAGTCTGCACCGCTATTTCTGCAACTTCATTATATTGTCATCAACATGTATCACCTCTTTTTAGGGAGCTTAGTCCAAACTGATGCTACAAAAATGTATTTGTTGGAAAACAGTATTACGGCACTTGATTTTAAGAGTCGTATAGCTCTAGTGATGGTCATTATTCTTCTCTGTTCCAAATTTTTTTTTATATCCTACCCATAGAGCTCCTGCACCTCTGTTGTTTTATTCCTGTAGTGCTGTGAACTTCTGATCTGTTTCATAATTATCCTGTTTTCATGGAACTACATAAAAACGTAGCAATTTTATGGGAAGAAATACAAAATGGATATCCTGTGCCAGTCGTAATAGTGAAGTCAATGTTGTATAGAATGTGTTTGGGTTTTTCCAAATTAACTCTTTTTTTTCCCCCCGCTTCAACAGAAATTGCCCAAGTTATTGCCTCTTACACAGCAACGGGTCCAGAACAGCTTACTCTTGCTCCTGGTCAGTTGATTCTTATCAGAAAGAAGAATCCAGGTGGCTGGTGGGAAGGAGAGCTCCAAGTTAGTTACTGTTTTTTTGAAATAAAATTCCATGTAAAAAACCATGTAATTTTTTAATCATGCAAAACTATGAATGCATCAATAATAAATAATTTTGAAAATGTTCTGCAATTAAGTATTTACAAATAAAATGCCTTTACAAAAAATATACATACATTCCAACTCCTTGAAATTGAAACAACTTTGGAGGACAGGAGGAGAGTGCCGTTTTGCCTCATTGTAAGTCAAAGATATCCATCTCACTAATCAGACCCAGCCTGCAGTCCAATCCCTTGTACATTTTCCTGAAGGGCTTTCACATATACGAAAGGAGTGGATTTTAGGGCATATTGTTTTGGCTGCTTTTGAATCCTCCCAATCTTGTGTCCAGTACTCTTCTTCATGTGAGCAAAAAAGCAGTTGTCAGGTGGTGGGGAAAGCCAGCCATGCAGCAGGAGTGCATGGGACTCTTGTGTTAAGTGGCCGGGTCTACAGGTATGTCCCATTCCAATACTGACCATGCATATCACATGCATTTGGATCAGCTGGTACATGCGTGCACTGTGAAAGTGGAAGAAGTACTGGGGTGCGCAGTCCTGAATGACTTCCTAAGAAGCTTTCTGAATTGTTTCAGCCGAAACTTTGGCTATCCCTTTTGTTGCAAGATTGAGAAGTATTTTACAGCAGTGGTTTTTTGTAAGATGGCCACCACTTTTTCAGGTTGCTTAATGAATGTGACAGTGTAGAATACCAGTCTAATGGCCACATCTCAGCAACAGCTCAATTTCATGTAGAAGAATGAAAAGAATGTCTGTTGCAAGCATCAGATAGGGGTGAGCTTTAGTGTTGCATTAGAAGATAATAGATAATAAAATATTTTAACCATTTTTTTTTAAGAGTAGAACTTGACAATTCAGAAGCTTTGATTCTCAATGACTTTCAGTAGCAAAGTTTCTCTTTTTGTTTTTTGCCTTTTTTTTCTCCCAGTTGTGCTCTGTACCACTGCATGAGGTTTGGTTTGGGTTTTTTAACAGGGAATATAACATGAAAGAATGTAATTGGTTTAGTTTTGCAATGCAGATGCTTGAACTAACTCAAATATTTTTTCCCCATTACTACCTGCCCTTTGTGCCTTTCCTGGTGGTACATTTTTCATGTCTTTGTGGAGAAATCATCTTCCAGGATTGCTTTGATTTTCATTCTCACTAACCTTTATGCTGCTGTTAATTTGTAGCTTTAAAGAGTCTCACATTAAATGTATTTTAAGATAGAAAATAAGCTTCACTGGGCAAGAGCTGTCACCATTACTACTTAGCAGCTAATGTGAGTTTTTTTAAAAATTAATTTTTGATTGTGTAAATACTCATATGTAGCTATGGATACCTTACTATCTTACGTATGGTTTTAAAGTTGGGTCCTTTTTTCTTCATTAGCAGTCCCCTACTTATTCTTTTCATTCTTCTCTTCCAACGCTGTAATACTAGTTATTGCCCCTTTGTTATGGGAGCACAAAGGCTAATGCAGCAGTATGGTGAAATAGTTTGAGGAATTGATTAAAAATAAAAGCAGCAACCCCCTCTGCCCCCACAAAAGAAAAAAAAGTAGTGAAATGATGTCAAGATTTGGAGAAGGACACTAATAGTAACTTTTCTTTATGCATTTAATTTCAAAGTGGCAGATTTTTTAGAAGTATATGTACAGTTCAGTTTCAACCTCAAGTAAATTTTGATCCTACTTGTCTTAGGGGTCAGAGTGAAGGTAAAATAAGGCAAATGTGTTAAGCATTACACATTTATAAGGTTTAATGCAGTCTTCCAGGGCATCTTAAAGTGAATGATAGATACACTTTAGATCAAATGCTTTCTTTTTCAGTAAAGAAAAAGAGAGGGAAGGAAGTCATTAAAGAATGGTATATGTGTTAGATTACTTTTTTTCACTAAAATTAACATCTTTTTTTTTTAAAGGCAAAATTCTGCCTGCCCAAAATTCCAACCTCCTTCTAACAACGCAAAAAGAGAATAAGTAGTTAAAGTAATTCTTAACGTAGATTTAGAAGCTGAGATTTGATTCAAAGTTTTAGAATAACCTTTCTCACAGTAAGGATTTTTCTTCTGATTTTATTTGCAATGAACTATGCAGTTGGTGAAATAACGGTATGCAATTTCTGTCAAATTCCTATCCTGCTTTGGTGACACAGGCTTTGTCACACTTGATCAGACCTGCAGTTCATCTGTCCCAATATCCTGTCTCTGACAGTGACTAATTGCAGCTGCATTATGAACTTTAAGAGTGCTGCTGTACACCAGGTCTATGGTAACCTGCTGCTCTCTCAGCACACACATGGATCACGTGCACACTAATACACGTGTGCACTATGTTTTTGTACTGATGTTATCTGATTAGATAGGCATGAGAACATCTAGCGTACTTTCCAAAACCTTAACATCTGTTAATTAGGATCATTTGGACAGCGTATATCCATGGGTATTTGTAGTTGCCAAAGCTTAATTTTTGTTTGATTGGAATCTGACTTTGGGATTTTGTATTTAAATCCAAACTTTACCGATTTTTTTTTTTCTTGCCATAATATTTTGCTGTTCTTCTAGCACTTGGTTAATGTGACTTACGTTTATACTCTGTTGTTTGGGCAGCAGAGACTGTTAAAAAGTTTAGATACTGTTTCTTCAAAAGAAAAAAGATAATTGGGATTCTTAAACTCTACTTAAACTATCACAATGTAGGTATCTATTTAAATGCAATTCTTTGCATAATGAAAGAGCATTTAAATGCTGCCACTCATTAATGCAATAGCTAGCCTAATATTCTAGAGTTATGTTTTAAACAGAATCAGGAGAAATCTTTCAGAAGGATCAGGGTTGTAGTATTAATTATAAAGCACACAAAGTAGGAACACTGTTAAGTGAAAAATCACTCAAATTAGCAGTAAATAACTGCTGTTTAGATATTATAAACTACTATTTCTATATTACAAAAGCTTACTTCATGTAATAGAAGTATCATGATATTAAACTATTGCCACAAAAATAGCTGACTTTTTTCTTATGAAATGCATTTTTCTTATTCTAAAATAGTCAGTGTAACTGCAAGTAGTTAAAATATTGGCTGAATTACCTTGTCTGAGGATCTATTGATGTGCTTAATCCTCTTAAAAGAATTGTTTTTTTACTAGGCACGAGGGAAAAAACGGCAGATAGGATGGTTCCCTGCTAATTATGTAAAACTTTTGAGCCCTGGTACCAGTAAAACTACACCAACTGAGCTACCTAAATCAACAGCATTACCTTCAGGTAAGCAGTGTGGTTGCATTAACCAAAGTTGCTTTTGTAATGTGTGTCATTTACAATAGGACTTCTAAAAATAGTTAAGGATATTCAGTAGGATATTTAATATCTGTTATACTAGTCACTTATTTAAACTCTTCTTTTTTTTTTTTTTTTTCTTTTAAATGAGAAGAACATACAGTTGGTCTGTGTGGTGGTGGTCCCTCAGGTATGAACTGTGGAGTGGTAAAAGGCCATCTGTGACATTACACCTTTAAGAGTAAAACATTCAAATTATCAGTCCTATTTGTTTTCACTAATTGTAGTCAAAGAGTTTTTAAAGGTTCAGGATGGTGCATGGGCTTTGCAGTTGAAGCACCTCTCATTCATAACCTTTTATTTTTCCTAAGGTGAAATGCAAGAAAACCACTCAAATGAAGATGTAGCTTTTTGTCCTGTATAGCTACTTATTTTAAGATTAATGAAAGGATACAAGAGCAATAGACCATTATATTTTTTTCAAGCTATTTGTTAGAGCTCCATCACAGGCAATATCAAACAGTCCCATCAGTCTACTGCAAGGTATAAAGCCAGGCAGAAGACTGAGAACAAAAAGTTCATTCCTTGCGTCTGTTTCAGTCTTCAACCATTTTGAGCTTGTGGGTTGGTGTAGTACTAAGTGTGAAGAGGATTCTTGTCAATCAAAAACATGTAGAATGGACATATTTTCTTCCATAAGTCATCCAAAAGACTTCATGTGGTTGTCTATCATCTGTTTGGATTTAGTTGGGGGTGGTAGGGGGCAAAAGCTTGCTGCTTCCCCAGGCTGTTTTTTGACTGTCTATCATTAAAATGAAATAAATGTTTCTAAATGAAAAATGGTAGTGAGCATAATTTTCTCCTTTAAATATGTATGAAGGATTATCATGCAGTTTATGGAACTAGAATAAAATACTGAGGTAATAGTTTCATGTGTCCTTGGTATAAATAAAAGTACCATATCAGAAAAGGCAAATGTTATAAATGGTGCTAACTGGCTCCTTTGGTAGTCATAAAGATGCAGAAAATCAGACTTCTGTAAAGACTCATGAGTTTGGGTCCTGCACTTAAAATGGTAACTCAGCATTGAGACACATACTTTTTTTTACAGGGCATTATGATGGGATTTTTTTTTTTTTAGTTATTTCAGGTTTGACCGTCTGGGAGTTTTCACACATGCTAATAAAACTTTTACAGAAAAAACTCTTTAGCACTTTTTTTATTGACTACAGAATATCAAAATCTTAGTGACATTCATTTTTATCAAATTCAATTTTCATTTTGGAGGATGAGAAGAATCATCTTGTCTTTCCATTATGATAGATGGCCTCACTAACTGTGGTTAATGTAAGAGGTTAAAGCGGCTAATGCTGGAGAAGCATCTTCATAGCAGAAGTATGTTAGTTGGGAGGCTTACTGTAGCAAAAGATGTGGAAAGTCTGAAGAAAACCATCTACAGGGGTTGAATAATGCCCAAGGTGGTGCATTATGAAGGGTTTGAGAGTGCCATTACTGTCTGGGTTTTGAAGATAGGGGATCCCTCAGAAATGAGTATCATCAAAACCTCTGTTTCTTTTGTTATTTTGTTTTGATGTACATCCTCTGTCTGCCATACTGTAATGCAAACTGCATGACTTCAACAACTGTTTGGTTTTTTTAATTATGTTGCATGGACACTTTTGCTTTCTCCTTTGGGGTTTTCTTAATTTCTGACTGCTTTGTATGTGTTCCCTTCTAAACTTGTGTCATGAACATGTCCTTCCTGGTGTTGAGAACTGAAAAGAACTGTTACTGCTACATGGAGCTAGCCAGGCATAACGAAGTTCACAATAATAGGAATAGTGGGAAATGTGTTCCAACCATTGTGCTTGTTTAAAGACAACATTATAGACTGTATTGCTCGTGAATGTTGTATGAGAAACCGGATTCCCTCTGCTGTTGCAGTAGGACTAGTATTAATCAATAGACAGTCTTTCTAAAAAGGAAACAAATGGCTGAAAAGCAGCAGAGCTCAGAGAAGGTAGGCTATAGCTTACTTCTGTAGTTAGCAATGTCTTTTGGAGTTTAAAATAAGTGAAGAACTTTCTTGCTGGGACTAAAATAAGAGCTTCCTATGTAGGACTAAGGTGTATTCTGAGCTTTGTGACCAAGTGTAAATAAGATCAAGATGAGGTCACTGCTTCAAGTTCACTTGAGGAGTCCTGTCTCTTCAAGAAGTCTCTTAAATTACCTCCCGAAGTTTAAGGTGATTCTTGGTATCCCAGTGGACTATTTAGATATTTTGATGATACTACTGGACAGCACAAAATTTCATAAAATTCTTTGAAGTAGAAGAGAATGATCTGAATGAAAAATTCTTGAAAGAAATTAACTCTAGCAAGGGTTACAAATCTGTTGATGTACATATTCAGGTATGGTCTAGCTTAAACTTTTTATTTTTCTGGATCATCTGGACAGACTGGATTGATGGGCTGAAGCCAATTGCATGAGGCTTAACAAGGCCAAGTGCCAGGTCCTGCACTTCGGTCACAACAACCCCAGGCAACGCTGCAGGCTTGGTGGGAGGAGTGGCTGGAAAGCTGCCTGGCAGAAAAGGATCTGGGGGTCCTGGTGGACAGCTGGCTGAACATGAGCCTGCAGTGTGCCCAGGTAGCCAAGAAGGCCAACGGCATCTTGACCTGTATCAAGAATAGTGTGGCCAGCAGGAGTAGGGAAGTGAGTGTGTCCCTGTACTGAGCGCTGGTGAGGCTGCAGCTTGAGTACTGTGTTCAGTTTTGGGCGCCACAGTACAGGAGGGACATTGAGGTGCTGGAGCGTGTCCAGAGAAGGGCAACAAAGCTGGTGAGGGGTCTGGAGAACATGTCTTATGAGGAGCAGCTGAAGGAATTAGGATTGTTTAGCCTGGAGAAGAGAAGGTTGAGGGGAGACCTTATTGCTCTCTACAACTACCTGAAAGGAGGTTGTAGTGAGATGGGCGCTGGTCTCTTCTCCCAAGTAACTAGCGATAGGACAAGAGGAAACTGGTTCAAGTTGCACCAGGGGAGATTTAGGCTGGACATTAGGAAAAAATTTTTCACTGAAAGAGTTATCAAACATTGGAACAGGCTTCCCCCAGAGGTGGTTGACTCACCATGCCTAGATGTGTTTCAGAGTCGTGTAGGTGTGGTGCTTAGAGACATGGTTTAGTGGCAGACCTGGTGGAGTAGGGTCAATGGTTGGACTAGATGATCTTAAAGGTCTTTTCCAACCTAAACTATTCTATGATTCTATGATTCTTAATATTAGTACTAACCTGTAAACCTGCAACAAGAATGCTGTAAAACAGATTCACAGGTCTTTAAAGTGAAATGTGAGCATCAGTGATGTTCACACATTTGAAATTCTGTCAGCACAAAAGTACCTAAAACAGGAGTTACACCATAATATATATTCCTTTAGAAATACTGGTTTATCTTCAGTATGCTAGGGAAATGTACACTTTGGTTAGTCGATGTGTTAGGCGTGACAAATGACAGTGAGTGCCCCTTTTTAAAAATTTTCTTTTTTTTTTTTCCCCTTTTGCAAGTAACAAAGCTAAATATTGAGACATATCCAGAGTCCTGTTAAATGTGTAGTTAATTTGATTATGAACTTTGTGAACAGGCACAATGTATTAACTAAAAGGAGTTGAGTAATTTTTGAAATGTAAATTTAAAAAAAAAGAGAGGAGCTATTTGACAAATTTAAATAAGTTGCTGGCTGAGTACAAGAATGAAAATAAAAGAAAATTTCAGGATTAATGTAATGGAGAGAACCTGACAGCAAGACTAATTAGATAGAAGTCTTGTGTCTCAAGGCAAAATACCAGAAGCCCTGTGACCTGGCATACAGAAAACATCAGAGGAATAGAGGAAATTGTGTATTTAAATAACCAGTCCTGTTGCTTGAGAGAATTAAGAAAACTGCTCTATTATAATTGAACAGAAAAGGACATACTCTTGAGAACCAGTCAGACTTGATGAGTTTCACAGTACAGAAATAGAAAATAGTCTGCTGGAAGCAGTCCTGTGGTGCCAGAAGTGCAGCCTAAATGGCCTAGGATGCTTTCTATTTTTCTCGTCCTTTCCAAGATCTTTGTGTTCCTAATGTCTTGATGGTGGTACAGGGATATCACCATTGGCTTTCTCTTGAATTATAGAGCTGTGTTGAGCCTATCCAGTGCTAACTAGAAAAGTGCCTTTTTCAGGCTGCAGGTAGTGAAACTTACTTCAGGAAACCTAGTTTCCCAGACTTTTCTGTCGATTGACCAGTTCTGTTGGAAAGGATATTTTTCAGAACAGGTTGGTGAGAATGCAAAATGCTATTTTTATAAATATACAACACATTTGGTGCTTTTGTGGGCAAAAAAATTTAAAAATAAATAAAGCAAAAGAGAAGTATTAATAGAAAGCTAACATCCTTGAAGTGTTTGACTTTTTGCTAAAATTTTAAATTTTTCCAATCTTCTCATACTGTTGAGCACTTCTAACAAAAATATCTTGGGTACAGTTCCAGGCAGGTTACATTGTTCTCAGTTTGCAGTGCTGTGCTCTGCCCTTCCTAGTGTGATCCTGACCCCTCAGTAAGCTGACTGAGAGAGCAATGCTGCTAGGAAACTTGGGTTTTTTTAATCGCATTGAGCCAATTTGTTGAGGGCTCAGCTAAACACCAGTACAGGGGCACAGGACCGCAGCAGGGCCAGTTCAGATCAGTGTAGTATCTTGGAACTATACTGTGACATCTGTGGTGTTTGTAGTTGGTTTACGCATAGCTTGTTTTGCTGAAACGTTACCAGTATGATAGACCTCTTCCTTTATCTTACAGTGTGCCAAGTAATTGGCATGTATGACTACACTGCACAGAATGACGATGAGCTAGCGTTTAATAAAGGCCAGATTATAAACGTCCTTAACAAGGAAGACCCAGACTGGTGGAAAGGGGAGGTGAATGGACAAGTGGGTCTCTTTCCATCCAACTATGTGAAGCTGACAACAGACATGGACCCAAGCCAACAATGTAAGTGACCCTCCCTGCTGCCATGCTGTGATTATTTGTGTAGTACTTCAAGATGAAACATGCAGCATTGCTGTGATTCTGCTGTGGTTTGCAGAACTCAAAGCTTCACCACTGCTGCACTTGTCAAAGTCTCTTTGAAGACCTTCTGTAATGCAAACCTTATTTTATGTTTGTTTTATTTTTAGTTCCCATCCCCTTTGTAGCATGTTACCCTTTATCATTTTTGCACCATGCTGTTTACATGCCTGACTCATTTTCCTAGCTTGAATTTGCTCATTGTTTTGTTTTGCTTATGTGTTGTTTTCCTCCTTTTTCTAGGAATCATATGTTGTCCATCCCCCACTCAGGCTTGAAAGTCCTCAAAGAGACCCACTATCCCATATCACTGCCCAGAGGGATGATGGGAGATGCAGCCTTGATCATGTGGCTTCCAGCATGATCATCTACTGCCTTCTGAGTAGAAGAACACACTGCAGAGCAGTTTACCTCATTTTACATTAGTTGCATGTAATCGCAATGTTTGAGTTAATTACCTACAGATATAGACGCAAAATTAAAATGAAACAAAAAAAACACAAAAAAATCAGAGGATAGTGGGTCCTTTTGTGGCTTTCATAGTTACCAAACTAATTTTTCCACCTTTGCACAGGTGCTTTCAGTAGTTTTAAAATTATTTTTAAATATATATTTTAGCCTTTTAAAGGAAAAGTATACATTAAATTCCTTCATTGTAATTTTGTTTGTGCAAAAAGACCCACTATCAAGGAATGCTGCATGTGCTATTAAAATTGTTCCAAATGTCCATAAATTTGAGACTTTATGTATCTTTCTTTTTTATTGTTCACTTGTCCAGTGTTGTCAATGTTGTCTTTTTTTTCCATTTCTTTTTTAATTACAAAAGAACAGAAGGAGTTAAATCGGTTTAAGGAACTTTTAATGTGCCCAATTACAGATAAGGTATTTTGTTGTAGTTATTGTACTGTATGTATCAGGTGTTCCTTGTTGAGTGTGTAATACATTGGGGAGAGAAGAATTAACTTCTTTCCGATGCAAGAGATATTAACCTTGCGTAATGTTGTTATCCCAGTTACGTTAATTTTATTTTGCACATTACTTGTAGCTGCATACAGTTAGAAAACACCCTGGTTTGTGTTTGTCTCAGATGTTTCAGTTTTTTGCATTTCGTATCAGAGATCAATAGAATGCTAAATTCGTGTGGGATTTGAGAATTAACTTCTTTGTTTTCATCTTGGTTACGTGAAGTTTGATTTCTCATTTTTACTGTCTTATGACTATGGAACAACACATTTTGAACAAGTAATTTTCCTGACAAGAAAGAATGTATAGAAATATTTCCCTGCAATTAATTTCCAATGTTTACATTTTTTAAACTAGACTGTGGAGTTTATACAAATTAATATTAAATGGAGCTTACAGTCAAGTTTATGTAGTAGATGTGCTGTAGCTAAGCCATGTGTGTCTTTCCAGTGTTAGTTACAAGCTCTTGATGAAATGCCTGGTGCTGTCAGTGCAGAAACCCTCTCTTCCCAATGCCTCAAGCACAATATAGCCGTTCTACTAACTACTTTACCATTTAGTTATGTTCTGGTTTATGTATTTCATTTATTTCTAAATTTCATGCTGGCAGTGTTGTAGCATTTCTAATCCTACCCCATCTCCCTCCTTCTGACCCATCATGCGGTGCAAAGAACAAGTGAAGCTCCTTATTCAATTGCACTTCAGTATTTCATCAATATGAATGTAAATTATATAAATATATAAAAACCTGCAGCTTTAACAACTGTAATACAGCCTTTAAAATTAGTTACATGTATAGATAATTAAATTCTTCATATAAAAGATAGACTAAAATGTGTTTGTTGTGTTGTTGCTGTGTACACACAGAATTCACCAAGTGGCATTAGCGCATGTAATGAATTAGCCACCAGAGTAGCCTGAAGCCCACCTGTTTAATTTCAGAATGACGCTTGTCTTGTTTCTTTGAATATTATTTCAATATAATTACTCAGATTGATCATGATTATCTGCAACCTTTTGCACCTTTCTTTATTCAATGCTTTCTATGTGTTACAAATCAGTTGATATTTTTTGACACTATACTGGTAGATGAATTAAGAATACTTTGTTGTTTTACTATGGGTTTACATTGACTTAGGCTCTGTGTTGTATGCCAGAAGCTCTAGTCTTAAAACATGCACAATTGCACAGATTTTATTTCTTTTTAGGATAGTATTTAACATGCACAAATTTTTCATTTACCTCTGTGCCATAAAAAAAAGTTTTCTCCAACGTAGCCACTTGCTGGAAAATATGCTGCCTGGTATGACAGAAATTGAACAGAACATAATACTTGTAATTTTCAGTGCCCATTGTTTTGCTTACTGAGAATGTTATAGTCAGATTTTACTCCACTATTTCACTATTTTGTGCATTAAAATGTTATTTTAATGGAAAGGTATCTCTAATTTCCCATAATGAGCTGTTGCGTTGAAAGATCTATAACTTGACTAAAAGTGTTTGTCCTAAGGGACATTTTTGGTTTTTATGACTTCAGGCCAGAAACATACTTTCTCTACATATTGAAATATTGGCAATACTTTGGCCATAGGGATTCAGATGCTGCTTTTTTTCATTAATTCAAGTGAGAAGAAAAATAAAGCTATTATAATAATCTGCAGGCTACATGTTTCCTAACATGCTTCTTAAAAATGCTGAGAGTGATGGTTCATAAAAGATTTTCAAAATCACAGTGCTCTAAAAGTTCTTGGGCTCAGTTTTCCGCTGAAGTGAAAAGAACAGCCTGAAGTTGTCCCTCTGTAGACATCCCCCACCACCACCCAATCCGCTCCCCACGTGTGTATATGTTGTGCCAGGACTTCTCAGACAGAAGAGTACTGTGTATTACTCAACAGAGCAACAGGTTTATCAATCAGTCTATTATTGTTGAGAATAGTTAACTCACAAGAACCTCAAAACGCATTTAAAATGTCCTAGACAAAGATATTCAAACCGTTGTGGCTTATATTGACATACATTGTTGAAATACCTATAATGTTTATTTACTCAATTATTAAAGTTCCTAAGTGTACTACTATAGCTTGGCATGGTAGTGTTTAATCTTCCTCATAATCAGTTATTTCCCTTGAGTAGCAGGGAACAAGATATTGCACTTATCTTCCTTACCTGTCTGGATTTTTTTGTGTGTATATATATCCACACACACATATACACACACATATATATATGAGAAAGGGAGTATGAAAGCAATTCTGTAATAAAGAAAATGGATTATTTCCATCAAAAAAATAGTTTTTCAGGGTTGTGTCTCAATCCAGTTTTGACCCTCTCTCCTGCTTCCTGGTTCATCTGAAAAGATCTTTAACCTCCTAAGGCACACGGTCCCCTCCCAAAGCTGCAGATCTGGACTGTAGCAGGCAAACCTATTTCCAAAAAACGCTTGCCTCCTGTGATGGAAATGTGTCCACACTCTTGTTTCTTCAGTCCTTGAATTTGTGGCTGCAAAGGCAACAAGCACTAGTCCCAGTCAAAGCTGAAACAAGATTTTCACAGACAAAGCTAAGAAACCACTCAGATGATTTTCGATTTTATTTGTAATTTAAGTCAACGTTAAGAAAAAGAGCCATCTCACTGCTGCCTAGTCAATTGAATGCGTTCTTTATGTTAATTTTCATTTGCGAAGTTCCTTTTCCCTTTGCACAGGAGCTCAGGAAAATGAGCTGTCACTTGAGGGCTGTAGAGAACACTGGATTTAGAGACTGCTCCCAAGTGGTGGCAGGTTTTTTGTTCACAGTTTTTCTGTTTACCTTGAGAAGAATTTCCTCTGTATTCAGCTGCTGAGGAAGAATTTCCGTGAATGTTTTTTGAGGGGATTTGTTAAAATCAATTCCAATGCTTTAAATATGTCCAAGACAACTTGGAGTCTAAGATGCGGATTTATCAAGAGTGCTTTGCTTTATCTTCAGAATCAGTTTTATTTAAATCTCAATTCTTTTGGAGCTTCAGTGGCATCCTTCAGTCCCTGTGAGCTCACTGAACTCGTGTTAAAATGACCTATTACCATAACCTTCCCGCGAGGCAGCAAAATAACTGCATGTTCTGGTTTTGTTCTTTGGTTTTAAAGCAGTTCTTTTTAGTCCTTCATGATTATTGACTCCAGCTATTTAACTTCTTGTTAAATAGCTCGTTATATGCAGTCCTCTTCTGAATACAATAAATGGCTTATTTTTAATGGTTTTTTTAGGCAACTTCAGTAAGTACAGGGACAATATAGCTCAAACATTATTTAATCAGTTGAACTGCAAGCTAAGTGCATGCTCACAGACAACTGGATAATAAGGTGCTACTTAGCTAAATAGAGAGCACTAAGGTGACATTTTGATTCCAAACCTTGAAAGAATGTTTTCAGAAGGTTGTCCTGGATGCAGTTAAAAACGTAAATTACTTTTATGAAGACTTCATTTCCTGCATGTAGACTTTATGGGCTTTTGTACTTGTTGTTTGCTAGCTTGCAAAGGAGTACTTTACCATGAATAAGGATTCATTTTGAGTTATTGCCAATGTGAGGAAAAATCATGAGAGTTATCTTAACTATCTGGCATAACCTAGTAACGTTAATAATATGTGGAAACATAATTCTGAGATACACAACAAGTTTCTATAGTTTGTTACAGCAAGTTTCATAGCTGTTTCGTTCCCCTCCCCTTTCCATACATCTTAATTTGGAAACTTCTTTGAAAAAACCAAAACCCAAGGAGTACCCCTGGAGTGCTGCTGCTCCAGCACAGAAATGCAGATTGTAATGTCTGCGTAGAGCCAGAAACTAATTTGAATCAAACCTGTAACTCTCCTTCTGTAACTTTTATTAATCCTGTGTAGTAACACAGAATAAGAAGTCAGATTTTAGAACAAGTTCAATCTTGTGGAATAACTTTACTTAAGCATTTCATGGAAAAGGTAGCTGTTAGTGTCTATAGGCGGAAAGATGTTTATACTCGAGGTAGATGTGCAACAGCAAGTGGGCATCGAGCTTTTAGAAGGTGTCGAATTCCCTGTGGCCTTATGGTGCTCCTTGATCACAGGATTTGGCTCCATTTTCTGGCACAAGCTTCTCATTTGTTTCTTTGTGCCCTACCAACCTTTTTGAGCCTGACTCCCGGCAGCAACTGGCCCGAGCAGTGAGAGGAAAGCTCTGTGCCTATATGCCAGTCAGTTCCCAACGTCTGCGTTTGGTCTGTGCAGGTACCAGTTTGTACTTGCAACATACGGACCTGATGCTGCCAGCTCAGCTGATATTCACCGGCGTACAGCTGTGAGCTGATGCCACCACTGGCAGGGTGTTAGTCTGAACCAGGCTCAAATCAGATAAAGGTTTTCTGTGCCCTGGCCGAGATGGCTGAAACTGGGTTCATGTTTTCTCCATCGCACTCATGCTGTCAAGTGCAGTTTTCTCTGCTGAATTGTTTTATATGTTGGAGTAATTCTCCATCCAAATGAATGTTCAGATAAATCTGGTTTGATCCCTTCACTTTAATTGTTTATTTGGGGGGAAGACCTGAAGCCGGGAAAGATGATGGTTGGAGGTCTGCCCAAGAAAGTGGTGGCAGAGGGGGAAGTATTTTAACTTTTAGAATACTACGTTTAGTTACCACATTTCTGACTCCAGGTGAAATACCTATATAGCATCTTTATTTTTGTGGAAGACAATGTAAAATTGGACTGTGCAGTTCTGCTTCCATCTGTAGCTGATGCTCTTGACTCATTTGCCGTTACTGTACAGTAAGTGGTCAGAGGCTCAAGATAGGTCCTGGGTCATAAATCAGAGGTGGGATTTAAAGTTACCTGGTGGGAGATAAATCAGTCCAGGAATCAGTTAACTCAGTATATTTATATTTTTAGATGCATCCATGCCCTCATGTAGGATTTTATTCTCTCCAAATGGATTCCGGAAAGGGAGTGGTAGACACGTTCTGATTTTTTCTGAAAAGATTTAGTAGGTTTCCTTCCCAACTGTCTCACCTTTCTTCTTTACCTCCTTCCCTTGACTGAATATTCAAACTTTTTTTTTTCATAGAAACTAAGTTATTAACCTAAAACGCTGCAGAAAGATTTTGCTATTGCAAAATGAAGATGATGGTAGTGTATCACAAGTGAATGTTGTTGAGGACTACAAAACTCGCCTTTAGCACTCAGGCATGTTCTAGGATTAAAAAAAAAAAAGGAAAATTGAAACGGTTGCGAAAGATCCTGGAGTCTGTTGCTTGGCCTGTGTGGATTGGCAGTGTCAATCCCTCCACCTGATAATAGCTGACTGGTGTAAACAGGAGGAGGAGGCACATGTGTTGGTGGTGTCTGGTCTTGGCAAAAACAAATACTTAGTATTTTGCAAGTGAGACTTTTTGGGCTTGTTTCTAGAGCCTGCTTCCATCCATCCCAGAGGAAAATGCTCTGCTCTACCAATAAAGTTAACTTGTCCAGTTGAGAAATTATAAACATGCTGAAACTGTTGAAAATAGCTGTGAAATGGGATTTTGCATCACAGAAACTTGAGATGGAGAGGTCCGTTTGATCACCAGACTCTGTGCTGTTCTCAGCAAAAGCTTGAGATAGTCTCTCACTGGAGGGTCAGTCCTACAAGATATTTACAGGAAATTGGTGGTTGCATCTGAAGCTAGTTGATAAGAAGACTAATGGGTGAATCACTGTAATTTGAGTAAAGGAATGCTATCGTGGTGGCAGGAGTGCTATTTCTCGCCACTTAAGGTTTTAGAGGAAAACTGTGACATAATTTTTTACTGCTTGTTCCCTGTAGTAAACAGATTCCTGTCTACTGTGATCTCGTCATTATGAACTGGGCCAGCGTGAGGTTTACAGTGCAACTGGGCAGTTATGTTGTTTAAAAAATCTCCTCAAATTAGAAGAAATCAGAAGTTGTGTGCATGTATGTAGATCAGTGAGTTCCATAGCAGAACATTCCTTCTGAAAATGCAGCATCTCTTGTGCGTTACTTTCAAGCTTAGTGGTTAGCTATTTTCAGGGCTGACTTAGCAAGGAAAAGGAACAACAAGTTTACTCCTTAGAATGATATTTGAATTTTATTTTTTTTTTTTTACATTTCTAGCATCTCTTAGTCCTACAGGTGCTATGGTGATAGGGGGTCAAAGCACAGATTTCGAGTTACAGCATTTGTATGTTGGTTCTGTAAGTCCAAACAGAGTAACCAGTCTGGTGAGTGTGTGTGAATGCCTCTGCTTGAGGTTGTACTGGTTATTCAATTAAAGGGCAGAAATTTGCATATTCACAGTACTGTGAACATAGCAGGTTAGCTATTGTAATGGGGAACCCATTCTTTTCTGAGTTGACTAGATTGTTTGTAGGTCAAGATTCAATTTTGGCACATTCCAGATGGGATCCAACACTAGTTTCTCAGAGCAGGAGAGAAAATATGAAAGAATGGGGCACTCAGTAACTGAAAAGACAAATGCCAGTGCCTGATTTTAAGCACCGGAATGGCTGTATGCATGAGGGACTATCTGTGTGCTTTAAGTTAGAAACATTAACCAGTTCTACACTGAGGTAAGGTCCTGTACTTTACCCATGTCAGACATTTGCACCGACAGATGGGAAAGCTCTAATATCAAGGGCGCTTTCTAGCCCCTAGCAGGAGTCTGTTGTAGTGGATTGAATTCATGAATGGTATTATTACAGCTGCAAGTGGAATTTGGATGTTCATAAAAGTACTTTGCACAGTACTTTGTCATCCATGAAAAACTAGCTAGAGCCCTGTGGCCTGGCATTTCCCCTTGGAAAGGAACCCAGTTCTTCTTTGGTGTTTTTAATACAAAGACAAGAAAAATCTTAGTACTTGTACACCTCATGAAGAAAATCCCTTATCAGAAGTGTCTCCTGTATGTTCTGCTCGGATTCAAGCAGGCTGTTTTCCCAAATATTGGGGCCCAAAAGTAGATCATTTGTTGAAGTTCAGAGTAGCCCATTGACGTCCCAGTTGGCTGGCTGTCAAGCTAGCTGCTAAAATATATTATGATTCAAAATGTTAAATGCTTCCTCTAAAAGGCTGGTGGTTGGAAACCACATTTCAAACCAAGGTCATCAGCATCTTTGAACAGTAAACTTCCCCAGCCTCTGGAGAAAAATAATTAAACACTTTGTTCACTTTTAATGAAGCTGACAGTGCATGGGGAGAACTGATTCTGTTTATTATACCTCTGGTTTACACAATAACTAAGAAAATACTCTGAAAGCAGCTGTTTATTAAAAAGAAATTAAACTTTTGGCTTCTGAAATGTGCTTAGTGCTTTGATTATTTTGGCATAAAATTGATATTTCTCAAAGCCTACTGTGTAATTCAAGCAAAGTTTCAACTACATATCCTAAAGGGCTGCAATGTACTGTATCTCAAAGCAATGTTATCAATATGCCTATGCTTCCAATCTGATCTGTTCTCAGCTTCTTAATCATAGAGGAAACTACCTTGACTGTCTGTATCTACTTTTCCTTTTTTTTTTTTTTTTTTTTTAAAGTCAAATTCGATCATTACCTTTTCAGGAGCACATAGTAGTTGAAGCAGCAGTTGAAGATAGTCCATGAAAATTTTCATGGTGATACACATGGACCTTGCTAGTGCCATAGTGCAGAATCAGCTCCTGAGTTACATTCAGGAAGCTAAAAATGCAGTAAATACTATCTAAGTATTAACTTCATATGCACAGAGCTGAAGGAGTTGGCCAGAGTTTGATGTGATTAGGAGCAGTAGTGGTTCACTTTGTGAAAGCATATGTGAACGTCTGATCTAAAAACATCCCTGTAAGATCTCAGTAAGTTGGTGTCATTGTTGATGCTGGTGAACAACGTAAAAAAAAGCCTTGACCATTTTAAACCTCATGAAGTGAAGGTCGCCTTGAATATCTTTCGGTCAGAGATTTTTCCCGAAGGAAAGTTTGTTTCAATGGGGAATTTGCCCATAGTTCACTGAGGGGTGGGGGAAAGAATTAAACTGAAGTTTGATTGTGTAGAAACAGTTGTAAATAGTGCATTTTTAAAGCAAAATGTTTTCAACCTGTTTGAAAACACCTTACATTTGCTTTTTGAAATGCATTTTATTTTATGCAGAAAAGTAATCAAAGTAGTGTTAAAAGTGAAACTGGAAGAAAACATTCCGCTTGACAGTCTCAGAAGAATTTTAATTAGGCTCAACTGAAAAATACTGGCTTACAGAAAAAATTGTAATGAAACGTTCTGTTCTAATTCTGAATAGAAAATAAAATTCGAGATTCTAGAGTTTCTACAAAAATTCTAACATCTACACAGGATAAACACAAGGGAGGTGGTTTGCAAAAATTAAAGGACAAAACTGATGGAAGATGAATTCTTAGTTACAAACTTTTCCCATGCTTTTAAAGATAAAGGAGAACAATAATAATGCCCTTTGGCTTGGCCTGTAAGTTAATCAAATCTGTGGAGCGATCTCCACTAACCTTCATGTGTTCTGGCTCACGTCCTTCAAAAATTTAGAAGCAATTTTTAATTGAAGTGTGAAGAAGTAAATAAGCTCTGCAGGACCTTCTTCATTAGGATGCCTGCTTTGACTGGAAGGATAAAGGCTAACCTTGACTTTAGAGTATAAATAAGCTGAAATTCCAAAGTGCCCGTCAGACCATAAAGGTCACTGTAGCACTCTTTCCTAATTCTGTTCCCTTTTAGGATATCTCTACATTTTCTTTGGCAGTAATACCAGATGAAGTCTTTGCCCCCTTTTTTTATTAACAGCCATCCATTTGGGGATTTGTTTTACATTGTGGCTGCAGTTGAATGACACAACTAAAGGGGACAGTGAACTTCAGACTGAGGTTGGAAATGGGCAGGTAGTGGTGAGGGCGACTTTTAAGCTTTGCCACCCGAGAAAAGTTATCACTTAGAAATGGCCTTGATTTTTTTTTTTTAAAAAAAAAGGTGTTAAACACAATGTTTTGAGTCACTAAAAGAGATGAAGCGTTGTTAAGGTTGTGCCATTACATGTGAATAATGATTAAGTGAATTGAACAGGCAGTACTTACTATTCATTAAGCATTTCTTGAACTGCTACAGATTTGAATCAATTTGCAAATGACTATTAAGTAAAATCTAGGATCCTTTTGTGTTTTCCAGGGTGTGCAGACTTGCATCTTCTGGATATGTTGACACCTACTGAAAGAAAAAGGCAGGGATACATCCATGAGCTCATTGTCACGGAAGAGAACTATGTAAATGATCTGCAGTTGGTCACAGAGGTAAGATGGCACAGCAAGTTTAAGAGCAGGTATTAACCAGTTGTCTTTTTAAAGTAAATCTATAATTTCACTGTGCAAACTCATTTTGTGTCACTGCTGTGTTTGACTTCCTAGGGATGATCTGTATTAAATGTTCATCTATATATCTATATCTATAGATATATGCATGCGTGTATGAGTGTGGGTGCAACTAATGTTAAGTCCTTGTGTTACTGTCACCAAAATACTGATGTTTAAAGTATCATTCTAGTAAACCCTTTTGCTCTGATTTTGAATGTTTATTTCTCATGTGTAAGTTCTTAAAGCTTGAAGCACTTTATGTGCCAGTCGCTATGTTCACAGTAGCACTCAGTTATCACTTACTGTGATTTTCTTTAATTGTTACAAGGTGCATCTCTTATGTGGAAAAAAAGGGAATTAGTACAGGCAACTGACTTAGACAATTCTTTTGACAGAGAAGGAAAGCCCTTTTTGGAAAAAGAGGTCAAGATGTGCAAACCTGAGACACTATGAGATAAATCAGAACGTCCATAAAAGAGTCCAAAGAATGTATTTTAAGTTGTCAAAGTTATCCTGGGATATTTTGCAGGAGACCCCTGACTAAAATTCCCAAGTTTCAAACACATTATCCTGGTCATAATTAATACCACCAACACAAATTTAGAGTATTCTCTTTTAAAGCCATATGCTGCTCACAAACATATTAGCAGGGAACACTGTGGATCTCTAGGGCTCAGCGCATGTTGGAAGCCTGTTCCACTGAGTATCAAGTGCTACTTGGATGTGAAGTTTTCTCACCTCCAGACTAAGGAAATGAGCAACATCAGTCTTAACGAAGTCTGATGTAAATAAGTAAGTATAGTTACCGTATACTTTCTAAACGGCTTAATTTTCTGAATCTATAGATCTTCCAGAAACCACTAATGGAATCTGAGCTGCTAACAGAAAAAGAAGTTGCTATGATTTTTGTTAATTGGAAGGAGCTGATTATGTGCAATATAAAACTACTGAAGTAAGTTTTTTTTTCCCCCCATACTTAGTAATAACAAAATCATGGGCCTCTCCCCCTGCTTCTCCTTTTAGCTGCATGAAAATATTTGCCACTTAAGCAAGTAGTAACCAAAAGGGCCATGCATTTTTCCTTGTTGGAAAAAGCAAAATATTAATAATGTTTGCTATGACTTGTTGTTGTTGAGAAAAATCCAGCAGTTCTTTGCTGAGTAAGTATTTGCACTTACTTTGCTCTTGGTGTACATGTGCTCCAGAAGGCAAGATCAACCTCTCCTGAAGAGTAGTGCCTGCCAAGGCTATCTACAGTCCTGTTGTAGACTTTTACTTCCTATGTCACAGCCCATACCCAGTTCCAGTCCTATTATCTGTGAATGCAAAACAAGGCACAACAACTTCTGCCTCCCTTAATTCTGAGTTAGCTGATGCATTCCTTTAGTTATTGTAGTCTTATAGCACCTGAATGAGCAGTTCAGTGAGAAGTGGCACCAACAAAGCCTGCTTTCCTATGGATTTGTGTCCGCTGTACCCTGCACTCTTCCTTCCAACGTCTCCAAGTATTGCAACCCCAACTCTCTGCCATGAAAATCCACACAGTGCAAGTACCTTTATTTCTTCCTTCTTTCTCTGTGGCCTCTGATGGATCCGATCTTCCTACTTGCATCCTTCTCACCCATCCCTACTGCTTCAGCAAGACACAGTAAATACTGTGGCTGGTTTGGAGACACGTGCATGTCTGGTCATTACCAGAGAAACTGAGTAAGGATTGAGTTAAACCTGCATCTTCATAAGTAAGAGGAGTAATGAAGTTCCTTTTTTCCCTACTGAGCTGCTAATTTTCGTTGAACTTACTGGGATTTTATAATCATTTAATTTGGAAAAAGACCCTTAAGACTTTGAGATATCTCCTTTTTTGTAAAATGTATTTGAAAATGGCCCACAAGTTGAAACATTATGACAGCAATAGGACAAATGCAGGCAACTCAATGACAATAAATCTCCTTTCCTTAGGAAACCAGGCTGAAAACTAGAAGTAGCTTTGAGCTTAAAGTAGTGGTAAAGTTTTTATCCCTCATTCATGAGCATGTCTGTTACTCTCTAAACTAATAGAAAAGGAAATTACATTCCTTTTTATATTGTATCCGATCTGGCATTGCATTAAGTTAATGTCAAATAACAGCTGTTACCACAAGAGAGAAAAATGTTGTTGGCTGAGGGTGCAATCTTGATTATTGTATTCTTACAATATGCAATAAATCTTGTGGCTGATCTATTTATTATTCAGGGATCTCTTTATTTCAATAATGAATAAGAATCAGACCATTTCTTTCATAAGTGAGGAATCATTCTTTAGTGGTCTGCTTATAAAACACACGTGACCTTTTCATGTTTAGGGCTTTGCGTGTGCGTAAGAAGATGTCTGGAGAGAAGATGCCCGTGAAAATGATTGGTGACATACTGACCGCTCAGCTGCCACACATGCAGCCTTACATTCGGTTCTGTAGCTGCCAGCTCAATGGGGCAGCACTCATCCAGCAGAAGACAGATGAAGTCCCCGAGTTCAAGGAGTTTGTTAAAGTAAGAAAAGCAATCAGCATGAATTCTGTACACCATAAATTTAGCTCATTGTTTCGCTAATTTGCAAAACATAGTCTCAAATAGTGCTCTGTGTTGGGCACTCACTGAAGGGGTACAAGTTTTCACTGAAATAATACATTTTTTCAAACAACTATAGAGCCATAAAGTACTTGGTTTAATAATGGTTTTGCTGTAAAATGCTGGGACAGTAAGAAGAAGCCCTTTTCTTGTACAGGCAAGGCAGGCGAAAAATGTTGTAAAAAACATAAGAAATTCTACTGCACTGATAGTGTTTGTGATCTAAGAACAGATTTAGCTGAGGCACGGTGTTCATTTGTTGCCTTACGTTTTTCTTTCTTGGAGGAGCTCATTTTGCAGGGTTTTAAACAAACTGACTAACACCATTTTACCTCTCTAATGTTTCAGAGGTTAGCAATGGATCCTCGCTGTAAAGGAATGCCACTATCAAGTTTTCTACTAAAGCCTATGCAACGGGTAACAAGATACCCACTAATAATTAAAAATGTACGTTCTTTCGCAAAGATGATGGTTTTGATGCTGCTTTGCTTATAGCCTAATTACAGGGTAGTTTCCCTATTGGTGTCAAGCTTTATCATTATTAGATGTCTGATGTGCTAGGGAACACGGGGTATCCTTTTATATTTGTTCACACTAGAGCAATGTGGTAACTCGTTTGGCTTCAGCAAAATGACTCTGGATTTGCATTAGAAACAGAGGTGAAATTTGTGCACAAAGAATCAGAAGACAGTAAACGCTGAATGAAAACTTGAAAATTCAGATAACGGGAGTAACAAGTCAATCTTCTGCTCATCTTTGCCATTTTCCAGAGTGTCACTTCCTCCCCGTAGTCTCTTAAATGACATTCAATGTGCAAGCCTGAATGTCAAATTGTTGCAAGTTACCTTACTGCGCAGCTTACATTGCTGGATGACTTACAAGCCTTTCCTAACTTTCATTTGTTGCCTAACGCTTACCATCCTGAATAATGTTATTGAACTTGGTCCAAGACATTCACAGGAAAAAATTGTAAATTGGATGTTGGCATTTAAGAGAGTCCTTAAAGAGTGATGGATATATTTCTGTATATGGCTGGAATTTGCGTACGTATATTAGAAGACTGAGCACTGTACTGATGTAAAGGCTCTGCAGGCAGGCATTGACTTCAGCTATTAACAAACAGACTGTGAGTTTGTTTCCTATTTTTCACGTTTGCCAAGGAGGGAAAGAAATTTGAAACATACTGGCTGGCTCTGATGAAAATAAAGAAATAAAACAGAAGTGTACTATAAATACATTTTAACTGCAGATAACAGAACAGGCTAATGTATTTTATTTATCTGTAGATAATAGAAAACACTCCTGAAAACCACCCAGACCACAGCCACTTGAAGCATGCTCTTGAGAAAGCAGAAGAATTATGTTCTCAAGTAAATGAAGGCGTGCGGGAGAAGGAAAATTCAGATAGGCTGGAGTGGATCCAGGCTCATGTTCAGTGCGAAGGCTTGTCAGAGGTAAAAAAAAATGTTCAAATGTGGGTGCACTTCACCAGTTGGGGAGAAACCATGGCTCACTTATGGCACTGCATCAGGGAACAAACAGTGTAATTAATCAAGTCATATAATCTTCAATCCTTTCTTTTCATCTTTCTTTGGCTCCTTTCACTCCTGCGTGTAATCGTTTTTGCTGCTGGTGTTATTGCCTTCTGTGTGATAAATGCTGCTTTTGTTGCCTGCCTCTGGACTAGTGCCAGGTTCAATGCTGCAGTTTTCAACCACAACTTTCCGGTTTCATAGCTCTTTATAATACAGCGGTTATTGTCCTGCTGTATCTCATCCTGAAGCTATACCTGACCATCCTGGAGTGCCTTAATCACAGAAATATTTTTTTGTGATAAAACTGTGTATGTGTTTTGGAAACTTAAGAACACTGATCAAGTCTCTCTCAAGACTTTACAGAGAGAATCACTGTCTACCATCACATATTATTTTTTAAGGTAACATGCTAAGCTTCTCTGTTGAAACTATAAAGAAAATACTGTGTCGATATGTCCTGCAAAAGAATGGAGGATATTTTGATGGCCTCACTATTATTGATAAAGATAACAGAGGCAGACAGATCACAACTTGGTTTTCAAAGTATGCATTGAGTTTTCAGTTCTAGATTAAAAAAAACAAAAAAAGCCTGGGTGATTTATAAACCGGAAAACATTGCATTTCATCTTATGAAATCTGTTTCAGAAAGACAGGTATGACAATTTCAGAAGGAGCAAAGTCATGTTCAGCTGTGTTGTAACTGCTGCCTGAAGCAAGATGGCTGCTTTTATCTTTTGTACATGCTCTCTGGCCCTAGAACACCAAAAACATTACCTGAAGGACCAGCTGGCTGCTTGCTGACATGGTAATGCCAGTAGCAGCCTTGAATCAGTGGCAAGGAGTGGTCCAGCCTTCCCTCAGTTTTCTGACTGAGATGTTTCTAATCTGTAAAAGGAGCCACTCCAGATCTAGCTGCCTGGCCGAGTAAGATGGCAAGAACTGTACCATCATCTAGTGAAAATAAACCTGAAAATGACACTTTAGGAAAGGGCAAGCCTCTACTCATCTGGTAACAAGCTCCAGAATTCTGCCAGTTCCAGCCACTGGTCAGCAGCTGTCCTCCAGGTATTGTGGGTACACCAAGGCAGGCTATCTGGAATGCCTTTGGTGTGTTTTAATGGGTGAAATTCAAACACAATTCAGAAATCCAGGCCTTGTTAAGAAAGCTCAGCATTTGGAGAGGCCATTTGCATAACCACTGCTAATCCAAGACAAGTCATCATCAGCTCGGTTCCACTAACAGAGATGCATGCGTGTGGCAGAGAAACTCAAAAGGAGGCACAAATGCTTTTGGCTTTTCTCTGACTGTCCAGGCCATGCCCCATGCAACTAATGGGCTGCCTTAAAGTTAATTTTCATGTAGCATTTCTATGACTTGCACTGCTTATCATGCGCAAGACTGAGACATTGCTCATCATCCCTGTGACACAAATTAAAACCAATGTCAGGACTCAAAACTGTATTTGATCTCTTTCAGGGGAACCTCGGTTGTTTTACTTTATACAGTGCGTTGTTCTTCTTCTTCTACTTTTCGCAGCAACTCGTATTTAATTCTGTTACAAACTGCTTGGGACCACGCAAGTTTCTGCACAGTGGGAAACTCTATAAAGCCAAGAGTAACAAGGAACTGTATGGCTTTCTGTTCAACGATTTCCTCCTCCTGACTCAGATCATAAAACCTCTTGGCTCTTCTGGCACAGACAAGGTCTTCAGCCCCAAGTCTAATCTGCAATACAAAATGTACAAAACTGTAAGTACCACTCTTAAATGGTGACTTAGATAGTTATATGCTAACAGTGCATACAGCAGCCAGCAGCTCCCATACTGGATGTGCAGGCAATAGCCTTTATATAGAAGAGGTTTGAAAGCTTTGGCATATGCTGGGGATTTCAGGGACTGATGGTGAGAAAGCTGGTTGTTTGCCTTAGTGAGATAAGAGAAGATGCTTTTGAAGTTTTGCTAAAACAACCTCTCGAACAGAGGTCACGTGGCTCAGGGAGTGATGGGGATAGTAGCTTTTGTTGCTCTTTGCGGGGAAGGAGAGATTGCTGTGCTTCATGAGGCTGCTTTCTTACTTCAAGAGAAGTGTTTGCAGACTCTGGAGGCACCTGTGTCTTTGATAATAAGAAAATGCAAAAAATGACATATCTGAAGAAAGATGGGAGGCAGGCAGAAGGGGAAAGATATTGAGGCATGAAAGAAATCTGTTGTAAATTGCTCTGTGTTGAATGCACCTGTTCAGATATTGTGCGATAGAACTCTAGCTTTGCCTAATGTTTTACAGCCCATTTTTCTAAATGAGGTACTAGTAAAATTACCCACAGACCCTTCTGGAGATGAGCCCATCTTCCATATCTCCCACATTGATAGAGTCTATACGCTCCGGGCTGAAAGCATTAATGAAAGGTAAGTACCTGCATAGGCCATGTTAGTACTGAATTTGAAAAGTCTAGTGCAAATGTATTTGATGTACACATGCATAGCAGTCTCCAAGCAGTTTATCTTTCAAGACTGGAGAGCTCCTTCTGCTCAAGATTATTGTGGTACTCAATAAATGAAAAGGAGGGAGGAGTAAAGATGTTTCCTGGATTCCAGTAAGACCAACAGTGAAATGCCTGGGAGGGCTGATATATAGGCCATATTTCACAACATTTTATGTTAGAATAAGAAAGGCAAAAGATGCAATCCTACCTTCTTCTGTTCATATCTGTTTGTGCCAGTGCAAGCATTTGCATGGCCGTATGTTGAATGAGATTGAGGAATGGGTCAGAATTATAACTTGAAGCAAAAACCTACCAAACAAAACCCAGTTAGTTTTAACATGGTTCGGTTCAGACTGAAACAGTCAAAAGAATGGCAACCTCAGAACCTCAGCTGGTGATTTTTGTCTGTGGCAAGCTTATGGAGACAGCATTCCACTGACTTAGATTTAAAAGGTTTCTCTGCACAAATGTAAGGTCTTGAAGGATAACTTTTGTTAAAAAATGAAAGCTGAAAGTACAGGAAAAAACCCCAACCATAGTGTAGACATGGCATTATGCCAGTTTGCAAATGTACGGCCCCTAAAAATTCTGATGCATAAAAATGTATAAAACATCTTTCCTCCCTGCCTGCCTGAGTGTTATTCATTATTATTTATACACATAGTTTTTCTTGTAGAAGATTGTACTTTTATGGATCCCACTTGTCCTTTGGGATGCTGTCTGTCTGTCCCTCTGTGCCACAGAATGAACGAGCATTGTGCTTAGACCCTTGGTGATGAAAATTGACACAGCCTTTTCAACTTAGGATCTGTTGCACAAATCAGACTGTAGCAATAATCATCTGTTCTGTGTCAGAGCACGCACTGTGATAATCAGAAACATCTAAACTCCGCACCACATTCATCCTACCTAGCTCGAGGAACTTCAGCGAGGTGCTTAGGCGTACTACGCTGAACCATCGGTGGAAGGAGCCAGATCTTCACATACTGAATGCCTTCTGGAGGTGCCTGCCTCTCTCCAGTCATTATAGAGAGAACCCACGGGAACTGCTATCCGAATTTGGGCGCTCTAGTCAAATGCCTTTACTTATATGGGATACAACCTTTGACTTTCTTTTATGGTAGAATTGCTTACTAAATAAATGCGGCACTTTAGGTGAGATACTTCCAGGTTTTCATCATTCACTGCTTTTAACTAAGAGCAACATTAGCATCAATGAGTGATTAATTTGCCTATTTCATCTTAAAAGACCTTTGTGAATCAAAGGCTTGGTATACTTCTGAAGCTGCCATTTACCATTTAGGGCTGAGCTGGAAGACAGAATTGTCCTTAAGTGTTTTGTTTTCTTAAATAGCTTTCTGTGCAGAATGCAGGTGAGTGTTCAGACCCAAATCTGTGTAAGTAGCTGCAATGCTCCTTAAAGCAGCACCTATTCATTTTGGGATCAGAAATGGATCCACGACTTCTACATTCTCTCATTTGGCCTTGACTCAGGTCTCAGGCTCCCTTGTATGTCACAGCAATTCTTCTAAACCCTTGAGATCCTATGGGACCCCTTCTTCCATGCTTTTTCTCTGTCAGTCTTTCCACTCAGTCTCTTAAATACGAAATTATTTCCCAGAAGGGCCCATAGGGAACCACGGTCATTCATCATCTGTGTGTTTCCTCAGTTATGCTTCATGAGGCTCAGAAGGATTTTGGTATGAAACCCCTAGGATCAAGAAAACTGGCTATCTCTGCAACATAGCTGTCTTGTATCTTCTGGCTACAAGAAGTTAGTTTATTACAAAAAAGCAAAAAGCTTGGTGAAAGCAAACCTATTATCTGTACCTTTTGGTTTCTCACTAAGTCCCTCCTGCTTGTGATTCTCTGAGTTTTCTTTGTGTGGTGGGATCTGGTAGCTTGGGATGGTTAGGTTTCTGCAGGTGGTATAAATTCCAGTAGGATCTCTTCCAGGCACACAGCTTCAGTGTAGCAGAGCCTATGATGGGGCCAAAGCCTTGGTTGGGAAGGAGGGCCAAATTTACTCTTGTCTGCTGTACTGTAGGGAGGAAAAATGGAAATTTTATTTTGCAACTTCTTTTTTTGTTTCCTTCTGAAGGACTGCCTGGGTTCAGAAGATCAAAGCTGCTTCAGAACTTTACATAGAGACCGAAAAGAAGAAGAGGGAAAAAGCCTACTTAGGTACAACATGGGATATGGGGGTCTCATCTTTTGTGGAAAAGTCCATGGGCAGGAAAATATGTTAATGACTTTTCTCTCTCTTCTGTTTCACCACAGTTCGCTCGCAAAGAGCAACAGGCATTGGGAGGTTGATGGTGAATATTGTTGAAGGCATTGAACTAAAACCTTGCAGGTCCCATGGTAAGTGCCTTGGGTTTTTCATAACATGCTCTATGAAGAAGACATTCCTGTTTATCAGGCTAACTTTGAAGGATGTTCTGTCCAAAACATGGTTTGGTTTAATGAAGCCTTTTTAATGAACTTAAAATATACCAAAGTGATTTTTGTGCAGTTCAGTAGCAGTCATACACTGCACTTTAAGTTTGTCTGAAACAAACTTAGTTTTCACCACCTAAGCCATATCATAAGAGATCGTAAGCCACAAAGTCCTGAAATGGAGAGTGGAAAGTGCTCAGTGCATTGCAGAACTGTCTCCCTGTTCATTGTAATGGCAGTGAGGCCACAGTCTTTCCCCTGTTTGTTGGCTGTAGGAGAAAAAGGACAGCGAGGAAGAAGATCACACACCTAAAAATGTGATTTCTCTTTTTTGTTTCTGTCTTCCCAGGAAAGAGTAATCCATACTGTGAGGTGACAATGGGCTCTCAGTGCCACATTACCAAGACGATACAGGATACCCTCAACCCGAAGTGGAACTCCAACTGCCAGTTCTTTATCAAAGATCTCGAGCAGGATGTGCTCTGCATTACAGTGTTCGAGAGGGACCAGTTCTCCCCAGATGGTATGTAGGGCGCTGCCGCCCTTCCAAGGGTATTTTCAGATCTCCTGTTTTGAAGAAGTGCATGCCTATTGAGGTGAATCATAGAATCAGAGAATGGTTTGGGTTGGAAGATCATCTAGTTCCAACCCCAATATTGAACCCCTTTGCATATTGGGAGCCTACTCACCCTTGCTCCCCAGTGGAGTAATGCTAGTATCAGTGCAAAAAGAATCAAGCTCTCTCTGTTTTTTGGGGGGTTTCCTTCCTTGTGCAACTTGCCAACAACTAAAGTGTGATTTTGCAATTCTGCTAAGTCTTTAAAAAACTCTGGATGCTGTTTGCAAATGGATAGATTAATGCAGGAGGAAGAGAAATGTCTTCAAGTTCCTGTAATATGCAATAACAGCAACAGAAATGAACCCAGGATTCCTAACCCACTCTTATTTAATAACCTGGGATAAACATATGGAGCATTGAGGAGTGTATTTTGGAGTCACAATCTCTCAGGACATCTGTGGATAGGGCTGTCATTCATGTGGCCAGCACCAGTTGGCCCATTGACCTCATTGCTGGTGTGATGCACTCCTTGGCTCTACCATCTCCAGAGGACTTCACACTCAATTTGAACTGTGCAGTGGCCTTTGGCCTTTTTTCTAATGTATCAGAAAATAAATAAGCTACCGAAGCAAGGCAGCTGTGAATTACATAGTGGATTTTTCTGCCTATGGGACCATTTATTTTTAATGCTGCTGCTGTCTAATATGGTCCAGCTAAAATCCTCTCCTAGGCAGATTGGTAGCCTTTGGCCTTCTTCAACTGCAAAAATATAGTTGGACTGAAGACTTCTTTCCTCCTTTTGTTGTGTGCAGGTGGAAGCTTAGTTCCTTCTGCAAATTAGCATTTTATTGCAACATAAAACAGTTGTGTCATTTCTGAGTATGCTGTCTTTTTGCATTTCAGACTTTTTGGGCAGAACAGAGATCCGTGTGGCAGACATTAAGAAGGATCAGGGTTCAAAGGGACCAGTTACAAAGTGTCTCCTTCTGCATGAAGTCCCAACAGGAGAGATAGTCGTCCGACTAGACCTGCAATTGTTCGATGAGCCTTAGAAGGAAAGGGACCAATGTTTTATTTCAGTCTGAGTTCACTGCAATAGGTGTCTGCAGAAGCAAAATCCTTATTGGTGTGGTATGAAACTACTGCTTGCCCTTCACACGTAAGAGGGTTATCAAAGCAAACAGGAGCATCTTTGTGCCTTGATAATTCTCACTGAAAAATGAATCCCAATTTAGTGAGGAGATCTCCCTTGATTTCTCTATGTGGAACTTGAGGTTAGTTTCCTGGGTTTATGAAATAACCTAGTTGTTCATTGTGCTCCAGTCTGAAAGGCTGGCAAACCACATAGGTTGCTGTGCTTGCTCCAGTTACCCTACTCTTTAATTTACATGAAGAAGGCAATGTTGGTATGTTTTGGAGGCTTTCTGCAGGGTTTTCCCCCTGAAGGAATTCTGTGCCTATTGCTCAGCAAAGTGGTCTGTAAATGTAATGTGGATGGAAGGAGCAGTTACGCAGTAAGAAGATCTTTGAAGATCTTCATGGTGGTACTGAAAAGACTTAGAAAATAAATAGTCTATATCTATAAACAGAGAAGATTCTATTAACATACCACTTCATGACTCACATTGCCCCTGAAAATAAATAATGTACGGGCCTTCTGCACAGAGGTGAATTGCACTCCAGAAGATTCCACCCACTCGGTACCTTTGGAAGTTGTGGTTTTCTATAGGACTGTAAATGTTCGAACAGTAAGTGAAGGATTGAACATAGAGCCCTGCTGAATGTTGTGCTATACCACTTTGATACTACTTTACTGCTGCTGCTTGATTGTGTGACTGCAGATGGATGATCTGTCACCTGCAGCAGGGAAGAAAAAAAATCGTGACTCTAGCTCAGGAAGCTAATTTCTACCCCACAGAATCTAGTTTGCAAAGCAATCAGTGGTGACCAGTTATTAAATGGTACTGTGCCTAACTGTATTTGACATCGTGTTGCTGAATTCAGGGCAGCGGCATGCTGTAGCTCACGAAGGTGTTTGTGGCAAGCCGGGGTGATCGCAGGTTCGGTGGCAGCGATCCTGGATGCGACCAGGAACAGAGTGCTTGTGATGGTGCAGAGTGGGTAACCCCAAAGTAAAAGCCTTGTCATCTGGGGAATGCCAGGGCTTATAGATCCATTTAACTCTATGAATACACACGTATAGGCCCACATCCAGCAAACTTTCCCTGTTCAGCAAAGCACCCAGCTTTAAGCGTGCACTTATGTCGTTTCCCTTAAGAACATGTGTAAGTGCTTTGCTGAGTCTGGACCCGAGAGAGAACAGACCCCTAAGAGTAAAATTCCTCTTTGTTCTGCTTGGATTAATTTTGTTCATATATCATGCATACACTGGTATTTTTGTAAGGACTTTATTTCCGAATGGGAGGTGTCAGCCTGTTTCATTAGCATGTGAACGTTCTTGTGGAGCCTGTTGTTAGGTTTTGGTGTTCCTTGCATGTCCTTTCAGTACTGGTTTCCACCTTTCCTGTATAGGCGGTGTTCTCTAGCACTACAAGTCTTATTGATTTCCATTAGGAAATTAGGATATATTCATAACGGATAGGTAGATACAGTATGGTAATAAGTGTAAACTGTGCTGGGAAGTGTCTGTGTACTATAATTTCCTACAAGACCACTGTAATGTTTCAAGCAATGGGAAAAAAAAAAAAATGTATGTTGGAGGGACAACAAAGTTTACATTTCATACTTTTCAGAATCGCTTTATTATTTATTTATTGAAGATAGTGTAGAATTTTGTATCAGAAATGACAGACATACTTATGTATTTTTTGAAACAAAACAGAGATACACACTTTAGTTAGAAACTTTCAACTGACCACATTTTAGAGGGAGTGTAACTTCCTAGGCATGCATTTGTTTACCACTAACTGGCTGAAAACACGACTAAGAGAACTTTAAGTTTCTATTTTTCAATGTTGTTAAGAAAATTGTTTCAATTAAAATATGTAAATAGTACTAAACCCATGCTTTCCTAATTCCATATCAATACATTTTATTAAATATAATGTATATGAAAATACACATTGTTGTGGTAGGATAAAAAAAGTGATAAAATCTATTAATGGAGTAACATTAAATGTCATTGTCTAACCTTTTATTGCTGTCCTAATTTTACTCAGTAGCTGTAAACATGGAGAACATTCATTTCAGTGCTTAAAAAGTAGCATCACTTTTTTATGGTATCATTTCACCAGCATGAATTACAGTAACAACTAAATAGACAAACAGGACAAAAAAAAGACCACGGGTGTAATGCAGAAATCCTGGCCAGGTTTTTGAAGGGAGCTTCAAGGAGCTGCACCTTCCTCTGAGACTCAACTGGTGTTGGAAGCAGGGGACCCTTAGCTGCAGGGGCTCCTCTCAGATTGCGACCCTTGTCATGGGCGTGTACGATTGCACCATTTTGGGGAATTGTAACAGAACTGAGCACCTTCCTGACCACCGTCACTTGTGATTTCCCACTTACCCTCGACGCACAGCAATGTTTAATTCCCGTTAATGTCAATAGGAGTTACGCAAACATCATGATGATGAAAGGCTGGGTTCTGCTCATGGATGTCTAATGAATCCCTCATAATCAGTCTAATCCTAAAGAGGAAGTTTGTCCTAATCCCTGTGCGTCGAGGACAGAATATATATATATATATATATATATATATACCCTGAGAGCCAGCCAACTGTGCATTGGGATGTTGCTATTTTCTCGCTTGCTCGCCCTCGGTGCTCTGTAGCATACTGGCACCGTTGGCTTCCCAGATGGAACTGCTTTTCACCAGGGTTAGCCAAAGGTTCTTAGAAACCCGTTGACTCCTGCCTGGTTTTCCCTGCTCAGGAACGGTAGAGTCTTGCACATCGCTTTGCATTAACTCCGTGGCTGTGCGGGCTGCAGGTTTCTGCTTTTCTACCTACTGTAGCTGCATAGACCTCCTGCTCCTCCAGGACTTCATGCCGTGAAAGCTCCGGCCTTTTACTGAAAAAAGAGACTCGTTAGCTGTATTCTTACTACTCCTTTCATAGAGCAAATGGCAAGCTCTCATAGGCTTGTTTAAATACAACCTGCGTTCTGAGGAATTTGGGGAAGGGAGAGGCACACAGCAATACCTAGTTAGGTATCTCTTTGTGTATTTAGAAGGTCAGCTGGCATTACCACAGTGTATGGTAATGCACAGGTCGAGCCATCCTCTTATGAGTGCCACGTGCTGGCTGTCAGGCCAAACTCTGCTAGTCTGTGCTACAGGTATTGAATGTAGACCCTATTTTTCAGGCACTAGTTATTATCTCTGAATATCTTCGTAAAATAGCACACCTTAGCTCACAGGTCCCTTTCCAGCCCCATCAAGATGTGTGTAAACTTTTCCTAATGTTATGCAAAACAACCACAACAACAAAATCGAAGCCCAGATAATGCTTGGTCACATTTTGGGTTGAAAGAGCAGATTCGTGCAGATAAGCATCCCCCCTAAAACGCAGAGGTTGTAAACCCTGTGTATTGTGGGGCTCTGGGACTGGCTGTCTGCATTTGCAGAGAGAGGCTGAGTACAAGGTCTCTCTGTTACTCGTCCTTAAAATGAGGCACTGGTGAGACTGAACTGGTACATGGGCCACTGGGACTGGCTCTCGAGATGGGGTTTCATTTCTACCTTTTTAGCAGGTTCTACTTTATTTGACAAGACCATTTTCTTAGAAGTAATTTGTCAGCATCAAACTCCTTGGCTGGCAATCAAGCCTTCGAAAAATAATACTGTGACTTTTTAACACATTCACTGCCTTTATTGAAACAGTGGTCTTGCTTTGGATGAACTGGGAGAGAGAACCCTAAGAGAAGAAAGAGCAAAATCTGCAGCTGTGAGAAAATGTGCAATGGAAAGAATTGCACTGGTGGTTTGGTTTCCGAGCTGTAATTCTGGGAATTGTGTTCTTCCCTTATGTACATTCATTTTAACAAGGAAAGTGGTATTTCTTCCTAGTGCTTTTTTGGCTTTAAGTCTCATAGTAGAACTGAGCTAATGAGTCGGGAACTGGAATGGAACACCACTTTTAGAAATTATTAACATGACTTTTGAAAGATGATTGTACCTGAGGATGGGGAGAATGTCAATGTTGTTGTGGCTGCAGACAGGGCAGGATACCCCAGAGAAAGGAAAGGAATCTTTTTTTCTTTTCTTTTGAGGAGGGTTAATTTAAAATCAGATCCACAGTCTCACAGCGGAACTTCAATTATCCAGGACCTCAAGCATCCATAATAATAGTAATAATAATAACAACAGCGATTAATAACAAACCATGTGTTGGTCCTCAGCCTGGGAGAGCCACACTGGACTTAGTGCAGCTCTGTATTTATATGGGAGTTTGCATGCACTTTTTTATAGAAGTGGAGCTTTTCAGTGTTTTTAACAGCCCTTATACTCATCTTTCCAGGAATTACCTTCTGAGATACACCTCTGAGGTGCTTAGGCACTGCGTTGTTTCAAGATGCTTTCACAAGGACTTCATGGGCTTATAAACATTGCTGTCAGGCTCTTTGCTTTCCCGGTGCCCTCCAGGCAGCTCTCACGACCATCCAGGAGGTGGATGGGTACATGCCCTTTCCATACAGGGAATCGGCTGCACAAGCATCAATGTGCCAGTTTTCTGTCTCTCAAAGGACTTGTTTCCCCAGGCTGTAGCTGTATGAGGTGTTTGCCAGTGATGCTCTTATACATCAGCAGGGTGGACGTCTGTCCTTTCACCCGCATTTAGGACCTCTCCATCATTGCTCTGATTGCAGTAAGAATCAGCCTGGTCTTGTCCATCTGCCTTGAGAGCATTTTCTCCCTGTAGACAGGAGTCAGCCCTTCAGAGATGCCTCTTGGGGAAACCACCTGAGCTCATTTTCCTCTGTGCTTGGTCAGATGCAGCTGGAAGTCATTATGTCCAGAGCAGGTTCAGCTCTCCCCCTTCAGAGGTCCACCTGAGCACGCATCCGTGCCGTCCTTCCCAGCAGCACCAGCCTGCGAGCTTCCGCTGCCTGTGCTGCAAGCCTGCAGCCTCCAGTTCATTGCCAGTAGGGTTGAGGATCATGTTTGGGATCACCCAGGTCCCCTTCCAGCCATGATTTTTCCCACCTGCTGAGCCTGTTGGCTCTCTCCAAGCCAAACACTGGCTGCGTTGCACAAAAGATCACAGCGGGTGACTGGAAAGCACGTCTCACCTCATCTCACTGCCTTGCTCCATTGTGGGTTTTCTTCTGTTTATGTCCTGTGAGTAAACTGGTGCTTCTATCCTGTAATTAAGTCAGTCCTTTGGAAAACATTGCTCTTTCCTTTCAAGCTCTGTAAAGACCGGAAGACTGCAATAGAGCATCAAACAAAAAGTCAAGATTAAAATAAAATACAGAAGTAGTTTATAGTCTTTGCAGCTGGATCTGTTTTCTTCCGTATCTTCCCGAAAGTGGTTTTAGCTACTAAACACCCGAATTGTATTTACCAGGCAAATAATAATTCATATACTTAGAGACTGCAACACATTTGGAAGCACTGTAAAATAAAAAACCCACTAGGCTGACCTTGGCCTCGGAAATACCAAGTAGCTTGCCAAGTATAGTGCTGGTGGAAAGCCAGTCTGTAAAGCCCTCTGCGAGGTTGCACGCAGCCTGTGAGTTGACTCGGGCACCTTGAGAGACAGCGCATGTCGCTGAGCTGACGCTAAGCCAAATGACTGATAAATGACAGAACTTTTTTCTAGATGCACTTAATTATTAGATATTTTCTCAACATGAGTTTTTATGAGGGAACTTTTTAAATATTAATTTTACAATTTTTTTACCCTTTAAAAATCAATAAATCCTTTTTTGTTACACGTGAGTAGGGTTGGGGGGAAAAACATTGTGGATAATGCAGTTTTTGTAATTTTATTAAATACATTTTCAAAACTAAGATGTGGCAAGTCCAGACTTTTACTGCAACAGTGGTGTCCACTTCATACTGCTCTGATTGCCACTGTGACAGTTTATTCAAAGCCAGCAGTCAAAACCCTGGAAACACAGAAAAGCTGGGAATCAGGTTAAAAGTCACCTTAGCTTTGAGGGGTTGGCTCTGTATGTACATTCCACAAGTATCCTGGCATTTGTTTAGCCCCACCACTCTTGTCCTACACACATATCAATGTATCTATAGTTAAATACATGCTTATATATATATATGTGATTATTTGTGTATATAATATAAAAACCCAGCTATGTTGTCATTGTCAAATACTGAGTAAATCTAACAGAAAAGCATTTATAGGCACCCACTTTTGTTTGTTCATTATGAATATTTTAAAATAAGGATAGTCCTTGGGAAATTATTTTTCTGTACATAGGAGGATATATTTAGGACCTAATTTAAAAGAATAAAGAATGCCAGTAAGAGTATGTTAAACTAGCCTAGTTGCTTGATATAGTTGCCAAAGGCTCTGCTGCGACTGTAGGTGAATGCCTTGTGCTGCTTGTAAAGCTGTAGGAGTGTCCCTAACCTTGGATTTAGCCGTCAGTTCTGGGATCGTACGGTGTGGTGCAAGCGAAGGGAGCTGGTGCTTCGTCTGAGCCCCCCCATCAGACCCCCCCCAAGGCCGCAGCTCCTGCCCACCCCGGTGGGCGCGGGTGGAAGGGGAGGGCTGGCATGCAGGGCAGCTGGGGGAAAAAAGGGAGGAAATAGGGGCAGAGCTAAAAAGGAAGAGCTTGCTGAGCAGCAGCATCTCTGCCTGTGTGTGTGTGTCCCCAAAAAAAGCCCCAAAACAACCATGGGTGGGTGTCCATCGGGTAATGGATTGGAGGGGGAATCCCTCCCAGCTGTGGTGGGTGCTCCATGGTATGAGAGATGATGATGCCGGTGTGAGGGGGACCTGCACCGACCCTCCCGCACCGCCCGCATCCATCCCGCCTTGGCGAGGGCCATGGCAACCCACCACTGCCGCCAGTGGTACGTGCTCCCCCCACGGCGAGACAACCCCTACCCCACGGGCAAAAGGCAAAGCTGCCCCCCTTCCCTCCCCTTGTGGGGCAGGTTTTTCCCAGAAGGCTTTGGCTTTGTTAACAGCTTGTGCAGAATTACCCCAGCCTAGACCTCAAGTTGCCGAAAAGGAATTTAGATTCCAGTAAGGAGCCTGTGTAATGGGTACTTTCTACTTCGTGGTTGGTAAATTGTTGGGGAAAAAAAAGATAGCTGTAGTATTTTTTTCAATGCTAATGCTTAGAATTGGAGAATCCCCCTCCCTGCTGGTGGTGGGGGTACTTTTATAGTGCACTTTTTGCTGCCAAACAAGTCGTATCAATCATTCTCCTTTTTTTCTGTTTTTGGGGGGTTTTTTTGTGTTTTATTTTGGGGGTTTTTTTAAAAATGAAGTATTGTACTGTCTGTAGTATTAATAAGATCCTAAAAATTACAAAGGCATTATAAAATAACTGTTATGCATATGACTTAAGATCTGGCCAAACAGGAGGAAAAAGTTACTTTTCTTTTTATCAGAGAAAATGGAATTAATTTGTATTGCTCATTTATATCACATCTAACTATTCTACAGTAAAACGTTCAGTACTGTAAAGTTGGTTTCTTCTGGTTTTTTAAAGCATTCATAATAGGTTTAATGAATAATTATCAATCAGACACCACTGTTTCTCATAAGACAATTTCAACTGTACTTGGGCTGCTTTCAATGTGTTGTTTCCTCAGCCACTCTTGGTTAAATAATTCTATTTACAGACACAGTCCAATTAAGTTAAAGTCCTTGAAATGTATTCACCTGTTTGAGGAATCGTGCTGCTTCCCAGACTGCAGTCACCAAGGTGGAAACTGCCGATAAGGTTTTTAGGCTGTGTGATTTGTTTGACACAGATGAGACTGTAGTTGTGCAAGTGAAATTATGCAAGAATAAATCCCTTTTTTTTTTTTAAAGTTTAACTGCGTACTGTTACATTCTTGAGAAGCGCTGAAGAACTGATATGGTGTCAGACACATTATGTAAATCTTCAGGTTAATATTTTTGACAAAAGGACTACACAGGTGTAAGCAAAGTGCGAGACCCAGTAGCAGGAAAATAACTTAGCAGCATTTAGCTTTTTTTTTTTCAGATTTGAATATTGAGAGTTGACTAAATCTGCAGTAAGACAGCAAAAATAAATTACAAAAAAACCCCCAAACCTCCCCCCAAAAAAAAAAAACCCAACCAAAGGCACTTGCTTCGCAGGCCAGGTGCCATTCCCTTGTGCATATTGCGACGTTGCACAGGCCCTGCTCTGTGGCCAGGCACGCCAGCAGCAACGTTTACACAGCTTGTCAGCGACTGCCTATGGCTCTGCTGCCCGACAGTATAGGAAGTCCTTGCTGACCTCTCCCCTAATTTTTGTTAATAATTACTGATTTTGGCCAGCTGCCCTGAGGACAATATCCTCGGTATCCTCCTGTTAAGCAGTGGGTCCCCTTTGCCTAGCTCAGCACCCACTAACGCCTGCACCTCGAGGATGCGTTGGGTTTTTTTTTCCCCAGCTGTTTTGGGGCTGGGTTGGCGCAAATGGGGCAGTGCTGTAGCCAAAGCGCCAGTTTGTAACTCACAGCTGCTGCAGAGGTAGGTGCAATGGGGCACCTCTGGAAGCTCACCAGCTGTTTGGGCTGCTTTGTCTGGGCTGCGTTAATCCAGCTGAGCAGGGGCCACCCACCCTCATCACTGACTCCACAGGCTTCAGCGCTCCCTCCCCTTCCCCAGCACAAGCCCACCCTGCTGCTCCGCTCCCATTCTGCCTCCGGGCCTTTCCATTCCCAGCCCTTCCCACCACTCCCCGGCTCCAGGAGCTGAGAGCAGACTTTACTTCTCCTACGTCCCCTCCAAGCAGGAGGTACAGCCAGCAGCCCTGGGATGGCCCTGGCAGGAAACGTACTTCCAGCATAAAACACCAGAGAAAGCAAAGGGCTCAATACACTCTCCCCTGCAGGGACTACTTCTATTTATTAAAAATGTTCTAAAGAAAAAAAAATAGAAATGCAGCTGGTTAACAGGTTTCAATAATAATCCAGCTGGATTCAACACCCCACCCCTGCGAGAATGATATTCATTCAGATCTAAGTCAGACAGCAGTTCCTGACCAAGGACCAACAGTGAGAAACAGGCTTTTTACACGCCTTTACAAGCCTGTCCAAGATTATCTTAATGGAAAACAGAGGCATAGCACTGCAAGAATGAAACGGGACAGTTACAAAGTTGTGTCCAAATGTTAACTGGGAAGCACATGCAGCCAGTCATGACAACACTGTGGTAGTGCTCGTTAGCTGAGAATCACTGTCCCATTCCAAACATTTTTCTATGTAGTTTTCTGTTACAAACACCTTAGCCTCTCGCTAGTAAGCTTTTGGAGGGCAATTTTAGCTTGGGGCATATACAAAACTCCCTCCAACGATCCAGACATGGAAGTAAACTGGGCCTGATAACAGCGTTTGCTGCTGAGAATGCACTGTTTTAACAGCCACTGTTGTATTTATGAAAGGATCTATCAGTTGCAGTTCCAGCATTTGTGCCTCCCGTGCACAGGAACAGCACATGCGGCAGCAGGACTGTTCCAACGCCATCCCGACAATATCCTGCGCAAAAGTTTTCTGTGGAGACTGACCGAACCTCAGCAGCAGTGACCCCATTTATCAGCTCCTAGAGCATTATTCTCCATTCCCTTCAGACCAACGTTCACCCACATTCACGGTGAGCTAGATTTTCAAGCTGTGTCATGAGATGCTCAGTGAGGACTAAGTGAAACTTACTGCAGCCTCATCGCCTTTCTCCCTCAGTGCTGTGTTTCTGAATCAAAATACTGTACAGCGCCCATTCAAGAAGAAATAATTTTATTGTTTCCACCTGACAGGTTTTACTGTGAATGACTGGGAGAGCTTGCTAGACAGTCTCTCTCATGATTTTGGTGAGTTTCTGGATCTTTGACCTTGTTGACATGTCCACGTACTTCTCCCCAATATTGACAATCATGCCACCAAGGATTGACGGATCAGTCTGAAGAAGAGACATTGAACAGAAATTCTATTAGCAAAAACGTTAGCCTTGTGTACAATTTTTACACGAGTAAAAAAAGAAAAAACCCTTTAAGAGAGCCTTTCTTAAGATAACTTTGCAGTCACTGTATTCCAAAGTTAAGATTTCAGTAATTAAAGCATCATCATGTCTACAAGAAAACACAGAACTATGTAATATAGCAACTGGATTCAGTAAAATGATTTTTTTTTTTTTAAAAAAGATCAGAAATACAGGAGTCCAGCTTAAAATGAACTTGATGAAATTTATTTACAAAATCAAAAATCCAGACCTTGGTTTCCAGCTTCAATACCTCTCCCTTAGCCAAGAACCCACTCAGTGCACTTTTCAGTTCAGTAAGGTTGGCATCATCCAAGGGCTGAAAAATATGAACAGAAGACAAGAAAAACAAAGGACTTAAAAATATTCAAATGATATAATGAGAACCCAAATTTTCTGTTCAGATTCTTCTAAAGACAAACACTTCCACAAAGAAGGCAGATTCAGTAGCCTTCTTGGACAGGAATAATCAAAGCACAGCACAGAAACAGCTGTCACTTTGTACCCTCCTAATTTTATGAAACATTGTGTTATTCATGCACATATTCCCAGCAAAAGTTTGATGCTGACATCTTCAGATAGCAAGCATCAGGAATCCATACTTGCCAAAGCAAGCACTTGATAGAAAACCTTGAGATCCACCTCACAGCAGCATTCAGGCTGTACAAGAAAAGATTAATTTTGATGCTTCTAACTACTAAAATTATCAGCTTGAGAAAAAAACCCACAGTTTCATGTAAACGACTGGGCAGTGAGCACTGGGCAGTGACTGGGGACACTGGTAGCGAGCTCCCAGCCCTGCTGCAGGCTTGGAGAATGCTCCTGGCTAAGTACTCCTTTCTCCATCACCACGCAAGAACTCCGCATCCCTGTGGGAGAGACACTGTGAATTTGTCCTTGCTTCCCCTACAAGTTGCTCGGATACCACCAAGACAGAAACAAAAAAGGATTTCACCAAAGAGCAGTGGCTTTGTGTTAATGGCTCTTTAAATATTTTCTGTTTAATAGCTAGCAGTTTGAGAGCCAAAAGAAACTAACAACAACAACGAAGCAGCATGAAAGTAACTTTACACATGAATTATTTAGTTAAACTTGTGGTCAACCTGAAGTAGATGAGTCTATTTAATCCAGGTAGGCAGTTCACTATAGCCCTACCCAAAAGCTACAGATTTACATTACATACCTAGCTGACCAGCTTCCTGCTCTAACAGACCTGGGCACAGATCCATTAACAAAGAAGTTACTGAAGCGTCAGAACCACCGTGCCTCCAGCCTGACGTTTACTTCTTCCCTCTCACCTTCCTGGATACCAGCCAGACTTGCCTTTCTGCTACTTTTGAAAAAGTCTTCCTGCAGTTTTGGCGTTAGCCACTTGTCCTGATTATTGGAGGTGGTGAATTATGTAGCTGCTCCCCATGAAGCACAGCACCAAGCACCACAGGCATTCTCAGTCCTATGGGGTACCTGCCTCGCTCTAGCTAACAGCTTATCTGACCTGACCTGTACGATCCCGATGACAGAACGGGGGCAGTTGTATCTGTAGACCAGGCTGACCTTTACCAGCCATTGTGTTCACACACAGGAAGGAAAGATGCTACCTGTTAAGCTGAAATGGGAGGGACAGGTTTAATTTTTGACGAATAATTTCTGGCCATCAAAAAACTATTTGCAGAAAGACTTCCATCTTGGTAGAAGTGAGATATTTCCTCACTACCTGTATAGCAAGTACTTAAACTATACAGAGCAAAATTAAGCTAAAGAAGTTTGCCTTTTATACCGCTACACGTTAAGCTCGATCTAGAGGTTCCTAACTCACCTGTGCAGTGGTGACTGTGCACAGCACTTCTCCTCGGTATGCACTCATGATCTTCCCAAATGCAGAAACAATGTCTGGAGTGTAACGCAAGCGACCATTTTCAGCAAGCAAATCTGGAAGAGACAGATGCATTGAAAGGGTTTAAAGCACCCACTGGAAGCAGATTTGGTTAGGTACCAGTAAAAACAAGTATCTTCAGACGTCTTTCAGAATTCAGATGGTTACTCACTCATCAGGTTGACGGTAATAGGGGACATCTTCTCTTTTGCTAAGGCATCGTTCACAGCTTTTTGTTTAACCGTGCTCTTGGTATGAGGGTTCATAACAACACTGGATAGCTTGGGGTCTTTCAAGAGGGTCTAAGAGGACAAACAAGCAACATGACAAAGACCAGGAGTTCTCCAGGCATTACAAGGTCTAACTGGACCACCCCGAACAGGCAACACGGTCATTCCCTGAGCGAGAACGAGGAGGTCCGGAGCTGATGGGAAGTGAAACGGCAGCTCCGGGAGAGGCTCATTTACAGTACGTTTCTTTCAGAGCCGACTGCTCCCCCTGCATCGCCCCCAAGCCACTTAACACTGGGGGCGCAGCGCAGACAAGCACCGAGGCCAGGCCAGCTGCCAGCGGGGGCCTCGCAGCTCGCAAGAGCCGAGTCCACCTCTCTCCTCAGGAGGAGCAGCAGCCGAGCCCCCTCCCCGCTCCCACAGCCCCCCCCCGCCAGCTCGGGCAAAGGCAGGCTGGAGAACACCTTACCCACACTCGGCTCAGCTCCTTCTCCACCTGCTCCAGCTTCTTCTGCTTGGTGGCGGCGGAGTACAGCGCGGTGGCATAGCGCCCTTCCAGCCCGTACACCTGGATGGGGGGCTGGGGGGCGAGAGAGCGGGCGGGCGCTGAGAGCGGCCCCGAGCCGGGGAGCCGCCGCCCGCCCGCCGGGCCGGTGACACCCCTCCCCCCTCTCCCTACTCCCCTCACCTTGACCAGCTTGGAGACCGGCCTCACCGCCGACGTGCTCAGCTGCCGCACCAACCTCACCTTCAGGGAGAGCCCCGCCGCCGCCATCTTCCCCCACCGCCGCCTGGAGGTCACAGCCGGGCCCGCTCCCCGAGGGTGAGGCAGTGCGCAGGCGCGGCGGCCGCCACCGCCCCGCCCCGCCCCGCCGTCCGTGCCTGCCGCGGGGCACACTGGGAAAGGTAGTTCTTCGGCGAGGCCCCTTCCCGCCGCGCCGCGCGCTGCCTGCTGGGGGCTGTAGTTCCTGAAGGGCGGCCAGGGAGCGCGGCCCGGGCGGCCCCCGCTCCCCCCCGCCCCTACCGCACTACCCCCCTGCCCCCTCTCGCTAGCGGCCTCCGAGCAGCCTCGCCAGGCCCTGCTGGCAGTTGAGGCGAAGCAGTTGCAGCCGGGCAAGCCCGAGGGGTGAGGCCGGCCTGCGCTCGGCCCTCGGGTGAAGGAAATGGGAGTGGGGCCCCTGTAGCATCCTTGCCCTTCAGGGGCCGGAGCTCTGGGTAATATGTCCCCCTCGTTGCCCCTTGTCACACCCTGGTGCTGAAGGTGGCTTTCCTCAGGCAGAGTTTGGCGGCGCGGGTCTCTGAAGAGGACCAGAGTGACCAGGGCAATGGCTCCCCTTGGGTGCCTCAACCCGGCCTCTGGCTGTCCTGCAAGTGCAGTTACACCCAGCCCCGCAGCTGGCCTCGTCTGTGTCTGTGGCTTTGCAGGCGGAGGGGCCACGGGATGGGAAGAGTGGTCCGGGTGACGGGCTGCTTGGGGGCCTTGCAGTTGCTGTAACAGGGTGCAGTGACCCACCGCGCTTTCTCACGTTCCTGTACGGGTCCTGGAACTCAGGCGCCCACGTACATCCCTCCCTTCAGATGCACCAGGAGAGCAAGCGTCACACGAGTTCTTCAACAGAGAAAATATCAGCTGTGCTTTCCTCACAGACATTTCTGCTGCCCTCTAACACAGTGAAGCTGCCTCTGAAACGCAATGAGCTATTTCCGCCCCTCGGATAAACTAGATCCAAGCATCTCCTGGGGCAAAGACACAATCTTGCAGGTAAAGCATAGGGTCGGCAGCTCTGACTTTGTCGGTGTCTCTGCGTGACCTTGAGCAACTCACTCAGGTCCTGCCTACTACTGAACTATCTTGAATGGTTAAACTCTTTCTCTCCCTAATTCTTCCATCTTTTCTGTAAGAGAAGGTAAAACGCCTGCCTGCCTCGCAGAGCTGTTACCAAGTTTAAGAAATTATTTTCTGTAGTGTGAGTAGCTCAGACTGGCGCTGATACTGGAATACAAAGCATGGCGTTAATGAAAAGCATGCTGCATGAAGTCGGCAGGGCAGAGTTTAAACACTAGATGTCGCTGTTGCTACAAATTGAGAGCGAAGAGATCGCTTCAGCGGCGTCAAAACCAGAGAATTGGAATAACGCTCTTCAGGAAATACAGTTTACTATTCCACCAGAAATAAGACAGTATCCCCCGACAGGCTTTATTTTGGATGTTGGAATTTAGTTTCCTCTTCTGTTCTCGGCTGCATTTGCTGTGGTGGCATTCAAAGGCACAAGTATAGTCCATGACAAGTTTAAGCCTGACATGAGACCGTGCTTCTTAATAATTTTAATAACACACTACTAAGGAAAGCATATCTAAAATGCAGGAAAATCTTGGTTTTTCTTTAGCAAAAATAAAATTTATCAATATTTTTTGTGATATTGTGCATGCACTGAAATTTTGGAATGGTGCAGAGAATGGAATTATTTGAAGTGGGTTTCTATATCCCAAATTCTGTTAGTGTAATTCTGAAACACTCTGTGATCTTGTAGCATTTTAATACACAGAAAATCTGGCTTATTGGGGCCAGTCAAATCACTGAGAGCTGAGGGTACTTTAATGAACTCGGGACTGGGTCAAATCCTGATAGTGGTTTCAAGAATTAGAATTAGAGCACCACTCACAGGTTAATTTTAGACAAGTAAAATCCCGCAGGTGATAAAACAGTTTGTACCTTTATACCTTATACTGGAAGGAAGCTTTGAATCCTGATAAAGCCTGTTTGTATATTTGGGTATCTGTTATAATTCTTCCACCATCATTATACGGGAATTTTTAGGAATTTTTTTTCTCCTACAAGGCAATTAAACTCCCCACACTGCCAGTCACTCATCACTTGGCATTTACCTCTGTCCCTGGTTTCAATTTGGTCCCTTCGTGAGCATTTGAACATTTACAAGCTCTTCCATGAGAAACACCTGGAAGAACATTCACTTTTAGGTCTGCCACTTTAGTACTTGTAGGATTGTAACCTTTAAGTACTCATTCTTAGTAAACGTCGTAATATTATAAACAGCACATTTTTCTCCTGTTGAGGCAGACTAGAACTGAAATAATGCAAAATATATTTTATTTTCCTTTTATTTGAGAAATCTTGAAAATACTCGGTCTCAGTTTAGATACATTTAGATGCACCCCTGTGCTTACGTTGAAGACACATGGAGTCCACACAGGCATATCAGCCACAAAGTTCACTGTAATCAGCACTTTTATGCCTCTAGAAAGAATGTGATGATTCTTCAACCGCGGTAGTGGTGGGGATGCGTTTTGATCAGGGCCCAGCTGCATGAGGTGTCATAAAACTTGTAGCAAGACAGACCATTCCACAAAGAACTTGCAGCATGTAGGGGTAAAAAGGAGATGAGGTTTGTTACAATGTATCTGGGGTCCTCACAGTGAAGAGAGTGTATCAGGTCAGTGCCACAAAACATGCCAAACTTACCCTCCACCAGACTATGGCCAGCTCCTTTAAAAAAAAAAAAAAAAAAAAAATCACTCATAAAAAACTCTAGTAATTATACTGGTAACCCAAATTTTTTAAACAATACTGAAAACACTGAATACATTTCTCCCTCACCTTGCAACTCACCTGAAATGTGAACTTTTGGCCTTTTTTGAATGCGGTTCTGCACCTGCTAGTCAGTAATTGCACCCATTTGTTTCCCTTTGGCTGAGCCTGGGATTCCCAGACTCAGTATGGGAGAGTCCCAGAGGAGCCAGGTCATAGCTGCAAACAAGTTTGTGACCTCTGTAAAAAGTTTATGTTATTTACAAGAAGTGGAGTAGTTTTCCTCTCATGGTGCTCAAGTTAAGCTCAGAGAATGTGGCACAGAAAATCTATGACCCAACTCACCTCCCTGTTGCTACTGTTTTTGTTCTTGCAGCTGCTGAAGGAAGTTTTTTGTTTTGTTTTTTTCTTTTTTCTCTTTTAACTCTCTCCCAGGGGCTGCCCTTTATCTTCCGCAGGAACAGTTGGTACTCTCACTGAATCTCATCCACCTGGTTGTTTTCCATACCTCTGCTCCATAAGCAGTTCTGCTCAGGCAGGTAAGTTCAAGTGCTCTGTCATGTTGACTCTGTGGGGACCAAGCCTTTACAGGTAGAGTGACCCACCCACTAAAATCTTGCTGCCTAGGGAAGACCTGACTTATTTTACTATTAAGAAAAGGGTTTTTCACTCAGTGGCAGGGGACAGAAAACATTCCTATTTTTTTCCAAGCTGGAAAGAATGATTGTAAAACCACAAAAATGCTTAGCAGAATTCTGAATAGGAGCAGGAGCGATGTTAATGGAGTTAGGTGACTGAACTCACTGACCTTAGCATCAGAACACTCTACTGAAAGCTCTTCATAGGCATATTTGCAAAACCAAGCATCTATGCCTACATTTCCCTGCCCTCCAAGGGAGGTTTCAATCTAGCATTGTTGTATGATAAAATAGTTAATCGTTATGGTTTTATTGTGCATGTGATACTTCTGGGGTGCTCATAGTGTTCTAGTTTATTTTCCACGCTACCATAGTAATCTGTTGTAAATAGGTGCTTGTAGCTTCCTTGGCAAAATATCTACACTTTTTAAGTGTAGACTTAAAAAAATTCACACTCTTTAAAGATACCCTAGAAAGCCTGAAAAATTAATTTAAGGGCGAGCTATGATGTGATTTTTATAGGTTGGTGAAATAAGCACTAATCTGCAAGGCTTTATACTAGAAAAGCTGATGTGGGCTCACTTGGACATTCGAAAGTTTTTGAGGTTGTCCATGAAATACCAATGGTAAAAAGAACTGATTTGGGAAAATATGTGAATAATAGACATGCTTCAGTGTAGGTAGTACTAATAGTTGAGCTTTACCATTTTACACATTGGCAGAGGAGCAGTTAGAACATTGCACTGAGACTCGGGAGATTTGGGATCTATTTTCAGATCTGCGTTGGGCCTGCTGATTGGCTTCTAATTATTCTGCGCCTCAGTTCCCCCATCTGTAAAAAAGCAAGAATGAGACCAACATCCTTTATAAACAGCTTTAAATTCTATTGATGAAGCACACTTTATTAATAGCAATGATACCTTCTCACACATGCTGCTGTTAAAAAAAAAAAAAAGTAAATTCACAAATGTCAGTCAAATTATGGTAATGTGCAAGTGGCTATGGAGAAAATAAAGAAGAGGAGGACCATCATGTCTGCTCCATCACTGTGGTGGAAAATGAGATGTTAACCTAGATTCACCTCTGGTGTCTGAATGGCAACCTCCACAGTGAATTAGAGGTGTTGGTCCATATTCTTGAGGTCTGTCACAGAAATGCCCGCTGAAGTGGCAGAGTCAGCAGAGGTCATTGACTGAACAGATCTGACATCAGAACAAACACGAACCACCCTCTCAGATGGGACTGAAAGTGCACCCTCAAGTGGAAGACCTCTCTTCCTTCAGTTTAAACTTGAGCCAGATACTGGCCTGAGTCATAGTGTGGTAGACCTCCGAAAACACTCGAGTCAGATGTATTTCTGTAGACCTGAGACCCCAGCCTGTCATCCACTCACCACATGTAGATCTTCATATCTGCCTTGAGCTGAAATTAGCTGTCTTGGGCATAGATGTAAGGATCTTGCCCAATGAGCGTATTGCAGCATTTTGTGTTAGACAGATGCCTCAGCAGATTCTGGTTACATATTAGGGCTACGACTTACTCATTACCACAAGAGGGAAGCCAATACTAATAATATAACTTTATTTGTGTATTAACTATGGTTATTGTGGCAAGGTTTTTATCCATTTCAAGGCTGTTGCATGTCTCCTTCTCTTTCCTTGTAGCATAGTTGTATTTGATCATATGTCAGAAACTAAAGAACATTATTCCACATTCCATTTGCTCAATGTCCTGTGAAATGAATTTCATGGATTTGCCTGTCTTGTTTGAATGGCAAATACATAAACCTGAAACAGAAAGTAGGGACGAAACTAAGCTGGTTGCTTTCTTAGCAAATTTAAACAGTCCACATTCAAGTAAGGGGAAGTTTCGTGGGCATGGCGCTTGAAAAAATGAAGATGGTGTTTTCCCTCATTTGGATGAGCATGAGAAATTAAAGACTATTCTAGGAGTCATTGACATAACTATTTCTAGTAGCTCTTACCCCATAGTAATGACAAATTAATGCAGCAAGTCTTCTGACTCTTGTTAGACTGTTTTGCAATGTATGTGAGCAGCTTCTTTATGGATTCATTTATTATGGCAAACCTGATCTCATTTACTCTGCTGCAAACCAGAGTAACTCTGCTGATTTCAGGAACTTCGTTAAATTGCTTATCTTGTGGTATGGTATCTGTGAAAGTCACCCTTGTTCACCCTTGTTGAAGGCTTAAACCTGATAGGTCAAGATTTGTAGTTATATTTCATTTTGCAGCCAAATGTTATAATATGCACACAGCCTTTTGAAGAAGGCCTTCATAAAGTGATGAAAGCAGTGCTTTTGTGAACGGGAAATTTTAAAATAGTCTGGGTGTAACACAGAAACTGACTGGGGATTAATCAACCACATTTCTTTGGTTGATGTTTTCCTGGTCTGTCTTCTAGATTGCTGCAAGATATAAATATATGAGAGTCCCTGTTTAGAATATTTCTGTAGGGCATTGCTGACATGATACTGGTTAGAGACCATAATTCTTAGTGTTCGGAAGTCATGATTTTTGAGGAACAGCAGAAATGTGAAGCCAGAAGCAATGCAGAAAACCACGTATGTTGAGGCTTCTTGTGAAGACCCCTAGGGTGCTCCCTGCAAGTGCAAGGGAGGGAATCAGGGCAAGGTTGTGAAAGTCACAGCCATAGATTGCAGTCCCCAAAGGACATTTGCATAACTAGCTGCTTTGTTAAAATTTTTTTGAAATACTTTAGGAGCACTTTGGGTATTTTGTTCTCCACACAACCGTCCGTCGTGTCCCCCCCCCCGCCCCTTACAGCAGTCATACCTTAAAATGCTTTCCTAAAGATGCTGCTGGTCTCAGAGAAATTGTCAAGCTCAAAAAAGGAAACATAGCTGGAAATATTACTGTCATCTAAGTGGGCAGACACCTTTCACAGACCCTCATGGTACGTTGTTGTTCAGGTATTCCCACACTATTTTTCTTCCTTCTTTCCCTCCAATGCTGTTTTAGGCACCAGTCCTGTGTGTATATATGCATGTGTTTAACTCTAAGTACATGAGCAGTCACACTGCCTCCAGTGAGAATATTCACATGACTAAAATCATGCACTTGCATAGGGATTTCCTGAATGAAGGGCATAAAAGGAAATGGCCAGGTTAAAAATAATGGGTTGGTTTTGTCCCTGATGTAATGCCTTTGACACTAGTGGAATTATACAGGGCTGAAATGGATCCAATATGTCCAAAAAAAGAACTTTGTCCAGCTTGCTCACCTGCCAGTTTCCGTATCTATGTTTATGGTGTGATCAAAGTCAATCCTCCTTTCCCCGTGCTTGGGTGGCTGAGGCTGGAGGAAATTCAGATCGCTTTGCATCAGCTGGAGCTGGTCTCCCTCAGAACAGTATCTCCCCAGGTCCCAGCTGTGTTTGTCCCACAGAGTTGTCACGCCCATGGAACTTCACCAGAGCCTATATTCCCCGTGTCCCCATTGCCTGATCACTGCCATAGGGGGTGGCTGGGGTGGCCTAACAACAGAGCAGGTCTTGATTGTCCTGCCACGTACCTGCTCCTGTCCAGTGCTAAGCCATTCTGTGGCCTTAGCAGGAGCTGCTGGTCTTGGGGTGAGAGCACCTCTTATCTTGGTTGGTGTCTAGGTTGCTTCTCTTTATCCCCTGCACCAGCGCTGCTTTGTTCTATGTGGATATTAAATGCTCCAGATGAATGCTCACACTTGAAAACAACTGGTATGTAAACATTAGGGGGAAAAAAAAAAGGTTGTTATGCTTAGGAGAAACCCCTCTTAAAAATGTTTCTCCCTCCTTTCTGTGGCTGTCCTGCCCTGTGCCCACACAGTGTTTGGGAGTCCCCAGCCCATGCCACTGTGAAGCTCTGACCTGGGCCCTGTGTGAGGCTGGACTCACACCCGCAGCTAGACTTCTGTACAGCCCATCTATGGTTTCCTCCAGATCACCAAAAGTGTGTGCCATACCTGCCTGCTCACCCAAATACTCACTAACATGGGATAGACCTTTGGGTGTCAAACCTTAGGGAGTCAGGAGAGAGCGGAAAAATACCCACCCCAAAACACAATGCTGAATAAACAACCTCTACCATCTAGGGCTCATGACTGCTTTTGACAAGATCTATCTTTAGTTATAATAGTGAGTCACATCATTGTGATCTGACTTTACGGTTAGTTTGAGGTATGAGCCAGGCCATGGGATTGAGAGCGAGCGCAAGAGCATCATGGGATGTAGCTGTAAAATTCCACTACTCGCTACTCTCTAAATCAGGTTTGAAGAGCATTAAGAAACAGGAAGCGTGGGGGGTGGGGTGGGGGGAGGTATTTTTTCAGCGGAAAATTATTGCGGTGCCCAGCGCATCGTGAAGTAGTTCATCAGTGTAGGGAGAATAATAGGGGAGATGTATTAGCAATCAGAGATGGCCATAATACTCTTGAGCAGAGCACACCTCTCTCTGCATAGCTCTGTGTGCAAAGTGTCACGTCTAACCCACCCCACCAGCCACTACAAGCTAAGGCAGGATTTTCTTGGATGGTGCTGCGTTGCTTAGCAACATTGCTAGGCAGCATGCTATACATCACGCACAGCGCCGGCTACTACGGTGTAGCAGGGCTGCTTCCAGTTATTTTTCTCTGCTATAAAATATTAATTTTCTGCTCGCCAGCAGACGTGACACCAGGAGGTTGAGGGACGCTGCCTCCCGGGTGGACATGTGCAGCTCCTGTTGACTGCAATGGGAATCACAAGCAGCCCCGGGCTGAGCTGAGCTCCCGGTATGTAAAATGTGGGCATGATTCCTGAGATATAAACACTTGCCATGACTGAGATGGAATACGGGTTGGCTTTAATGGAAATAAATAAATAACGAGGCAGCGAAGGTGATGTGACAGACAGGATAATACATGTAATGTATACCCCCCTACACATTTTTTCTTTGACTGGCATAAGCAAATCCTGTTGTGAGGACTGCGTGTTTGTGTACACAAAGAGAGGGACATTTACTTGACAATCTGGGTTATTTTTGAGGCTCCTCCACACCATGGCATTGTTGGATGAGAGCTCGTATCACAAACACCAGTGGTGATTTTTCAGACTGATGCGTGTGATTTCAGTGGAGTCTGCCTGCCAAGCCCCCTCTCCGAAATGACTGCCTGACCAGCTGTTGCATGCACACAGACAAAAAAAGAGAAAACCGATCCTATTCTATAAGAAGCTGAGGTGGTGTTACAGAAGGAAACAATGGAGAGCCTGGTCCCCAGAGCTACAGAGAAGGTGGCTATTGCAGCTCGCTTCAGGTGTGCGGACCCAGGACTAGGAGCTGCCTTGTCTGAAGCCAAAAAGGCCTCTGCAAAGGGTCTACACAGGACAGGGTTTGAATAGTTCTGAAATCTCCACACCTAAATAATGTTCATTTTTTGGACATATTGTTACTGATAATGCTAGCAGGTCACAAGAAGGGAGGGATGCAAAACAGCTGATAAAAGGCAGCAGATAGTTTCTGGTATCTGAACACTGTGTTTTTCTTCTGCACCTCAGTGGACAGACTCATTGTTTGAGCCAAGCAAAGAGGGAAGCAAGAGGGGAAAATCACATTGTCAAAATACGCAACGGTTTGTGAGATGAACAGCTGCATTACCCTTCATTTACACTTGCAGACATGGGCAGCACTGATGGAGTCAGCAAAACTCTGTTTTGCCCGACAATTATTTTGCAAGAGAGCAGGAATTTAGTTTTAGCTTAACCCATCCTGTTGTAGGCACACCTTACTGCATCTTGGGGTGTATAGTGGAACCAGATAAATCACACTTTTCTACAATAGAGTGGTATGTTTTCACACTACAGATCCCGGAGGAGTACAGCAACTGCAGTTTGATACAGAAACCGTTCTTGTGTGGTGTTCAATGGCATTTGTCCAACAGTAGAACAAAGACAGCGACAGAACTTCCATTTCACGTTTTTCACCAAATTGTGGCAGGCTGAAGCGAATTCAGTGCCCAAGGCTCAGCTCTTCTGTCAGGCTCCTCAATCTTTGTACATAAGGCCAGTTTAATCCTAGGAGAAGATGTTCATAATTTGCACTGAGGGTAGCATATGTACATAACACTTTGGAGTGAAAAATACTGCTACAGACAAATAAAATATCATTCCTCTTGTACCTGTGCTTCAGGCACAAGCATCATCTACAAGCCTGTCCTGGTTTTGCAGCCATTTTTGTCAGGTGTGATAAAAAAAGAATATTTGTAACCTGAAGGGCTTTAATTGGAATGTTTGCCCAGTTTTATTGCTAGATTTTTAGCAAGATATTTCTTCCATAAAACTCTTCAACAAATATTGACAGCAGTCATAGTAAAATTTAAGGTGTATGAAAAATTTACACAATGTCACCATACTTATGCAAATCTTTCTGTGTCTTCACAAAGCCTCTCAGCACTGATCACTTGACAACGGATGGAGCAGCTGTACTTTGGGTGAATGGAGACCAAGTGAAAAAATACAAGGCCCATAACTGTGTGCATTCACTGATATCTCAAGGAATGGCTTCCCCTTGTTATTTAAGTAGAGGCATGGATTTCTGCAGAAGGACGCCCATGAGTGGTAAAGGAATGCCGGGCCCAGTGCATGTTTTGGACAGCCAGGGTGCCATGCCTGGTTCCTGCCAACATGAGGACTTCAGCAGCAGAAAGATACTTTGCTATGAGCATAGATGTCATTTATACCTGCTGCAGGACCTCTGTGGAGTCTTAATACAAATGGCAATCTATCTCAGCCCTCAGGAAGGGCTGAGAGTCATCACAGCAAAATTTAAAGGATAAATTACACCTTACCGTAAAATGGTGCCATATACAGCACATGCAAGCATCTAAGTCTGTGCAGAAAGCAGAATAGTGTTATGTTGGGCAGGAGAAAAAAAAAGAAACAAGCTAATCTCTAATGAAATTGGAAAATAGCCGAAGGACTTTTTCTCTCTGTGAGTTTCATGGTAAATACCACTCAGTTTTCGGTATCATTAACATCGTATTATTATGACTACTATTAAGCAGTAGCCCCACCTACTTTTGTCTGTGTTTCATGGGCACGCCTCAGCATTTTACAAGTTGGAGGTTGTGCTAAGAGCTGGAAATATTGTATCATCATTTCATTACCACCTGGCTTGAAGAGAGGATCCATGAATCTGGTTTTGTAGACGTCTGCTATGAGAAAGTAAGGGAGGAGGCCGCTACAAACTCTATTATAGTTACTGGGAAACTGCAATAATTTTTTTTAAAGAGGAGGCAACATTTCTCTTCTAATTCCTTAAATTGATCATCACAGCTTCATTTTTTTCCCTTTTATTTATTCCCAAGAAATAAGGTCTGTTTGTTCGTTTGTTTCATGCCACAAGAGATGTCAGTCGTCTTTCTCTCCAAATGACTCAGGGTCAACACAATCTGAAAACCAACTCTAACAGAAGAAACTTTTCACAGATAAACCCACAAGAATGTATCCAGTTCTGGTCTCCTCCAAAAACTATTTGCATGTTTCCCTTTCCTTTATATCTATCTAGTATGTGTGAATAAGGGACAACATGAAGTTATCTTCAGAAGAAGAGCTCTTCTATAAAGATGTGGACAAATATGTGGCATGTCAGAGAGGTTATGTGTCACCTATTTTACCTGGAAGAACTCTTGAAATGAATATAGTTGGGGAAAAAAGTGAAAATCAGCACTTAATAAAAATTAAGTGCAATCGGATAGGATGTGTATGTGTTTGTGGGGGTATCGGTCTTCCTGACTCCCTCTGATACTTTAAAAAGCAGTATTGAAGTTATAAGCTAAACCCCTGAGAATGGATAAATGAAAGAAGACTAGCCTGATCAGTTGCCCCCTTTGCATGTGTGTTTTAGGACAAGCTTTTAATTAAACAGTCACCTGCTATTTGTTCATAGAATACCCACCTCATTGACTCGAAGCAGGTGGCGACCACTCAATGGTGTTTTCAGACCTCTGTCTGACCGGGTGAAAGTGTGATGGAAATGCCTTCAGAAAACCTCCCAGTGAAGGACTGGAAGTATACATATAGGATATAATGCAGAAGTAACAAACTAACTAGTGAAGACGAAAAGGAAAAAGTCAGCTTATTCTTCAGCTCCGTGCTGTCGGTCCTGAGCACCGAATGTGGCAGGTGTTCTTAGATAAGAGAATATCTGATCTTGTACTAAAAGGATATAATAATTCAAATGTGCTAAAAGGCTAGTTAAACCTATTTGGACCATCATGATCATCTTAACAGACTTCTTGCAAAATTCAGGCCATTGATCCTCAAAGTACAGTTCCTCCCTTCACCCTCTGACTACTGTTTGAGGTATAATATATCTGACTGCTGTGATCATGTTCTTTTGATCCTTATTTTAAATATGTTACTTGCATTTTGCCTTGCACTTTTGATTTGATGTTGCAGAATAGCCACCCCAGGTTTGCTTACAAAGATATGCACAAAGGTTTTATATGCAAAGTTGTATTTTAGATATTGTTAGAAGCAGTCTCACACTGATGACGTTTTGGGTTTTTTATATTTACTTTTATTTATATTTACTTTTAATTTTATTTAAACATTTATTTATGTTTATATTTCAAATTGCAGTGAACTGAAAAATGAACAAAAAATTATGGGCTCTTTTATTTGATCTTTTATTTTTTGTTTCCAGAAACACTCCTCCTAAGCAGAGAAGAAAAAGAAATCAGGAGTTTTGTAGATGTAGACATTTCAAGACATTTTTCCTTTTTTAAATGAGGGGAAAATTGAAATAAAAATAGTATAACTCCTTCCTTTATTCAGTCATTTTTAATACCAGAGTCCTAAAAGCCGGTTTGGAAGATGAACACGCATTACAGAAATATCTAAGCATGCATTTTTTTGCCCTGGTCCTGGATCACTGACAGTAACACCGTCCTGGATATTTTTCCAATACATGGGAGGCTGCTGATTGCTGGTTTATAGATGTTGGGGCCATTTTGTTTGTTCCTTAAAATCGTGTTAATGTTGCTGCCATCTCATAATATAAAGCCATGCTGTTGCTACGAACCAAGAATTCACTGAAAAACTCGGTTATTGAAAAACAGTTATGGAAATCTTTGATTCATGAATGAAGCTGTACTGATTAGGGATAAAAGCAGCGCTACCATAGCCAGCTTACTCTCTGTCAATAAATCTGTTGTTTCAGTCTGGGTGAGTAATGTGATCTAGCTTTTGATATTACACCGTTGTTCTGCATAGTAACATTTGTGCTCAGGTGTAACGTGAACCCATCGTTGACAGCGTGTCAATGAAAGTGATGCCAATCTACGCTTTAGTCAGCATGTCATTGTGCTCCTTAATCCAGCAAAATGTACATCCTTGTAATATATGTTGTATAGTCAATGCTTTTTTTTGCCTTTTAGTTCAGAAAATGAGAGAGTTTGAGTCTGATCTCGTGGGGCACATGGGGCTGATGGGGCTGAGATGCCCCATGAAGACCACAGGTAATTTAGTTAGAACCATTGGAGCTACCTCGTTCTAAAATTGGAGAAGGGCTTGAAGAATTAAGCAATGATTTAATTTACACAGCAGTCATGCTCTTGCAACTCTGTTCACTTTGTTGATGTTAGGAGGACAGACAGGAAGACAGTAGTTTCCAACTCCTTGCCCAGGCTCCTTGTTGTATAGAGAGTCTAAAATCTGTTGCTGGCTTGTTGTCACACTGACTTCCCCTTGATGACCTTTGTGGTCCTGTTTCCAGCCTTGAGAGTCCACTAAAATTCATGTTAAATTCTACCTGCAGGTCAGAGGGAATCCTGTTTGTCTTCAAGTTTCAAGAGGTATTCATTGCATCTGACTGTCATATAGCCATTCAGTCCTTCCTCCTAGGTGTTTTCATCTTCAACTGTAGCTTCAGTTTGTATTTGATGAACAGTGATCTCTTCAGAGGAATCTCAATTTATCTCTAAAATGTCTTTCAAACCACTGTGATGGTATAAATAAAAAATAAAAATTAATATTTATGAGGTGCATATTGTAATCCACTAAACAGTTCTGAAGAGCAAGTCACAGGAAACAAGGCTGGGAAAAATCTATTTGCTCATCAGCCCCTGTCAGTGCTTAGCTGCTTCTCCACAGGATATTGTCAAGTGCTTTTTCCAGCTGATGTTTAACTGGCCTGTTCTGACTGGCCAGATTAACCATTCCCACGTGGATTCCCATCGAGGGGACTGTCTACTGCAATAAATGCTGCAAATACCCTTGTGCTCAGCTAGCCTTCTCTGGGCTTTGCTGCCTTGTTGGAAGGTGCCAGCAAAGGAAAATCAATACAGAACATGTAAAATTGCTGGCCAGAGGTTTGGAATAACTTCTGATTCAAAGAAGGAAGATAAAGACCCCATTTCTGGGAGAAATTTTTCCAGTATTTAAATTTAAATGGTGTTAATTTGGGAACAGAAAGTTCTAGAACGGCCATATCTGTTTCCAGGAAAAAAAAAAAGAGGGAAAAAAAGCATGTATTTCTCAATCAGCTAAAATGTCCCTGGTCATATGTATTGGCATACTGACACCTCTTTCCACACAAAACTAACCCTGGATTTAAGAACACAAGTAATTATTTGCCTAAAGTTAAGTCTAGAAATAAATCTTCTCAGGATCCAAATCTTGTTAAATATTTTGTGGTGCTGGTGTTTGACAGACTGGACAGAAGAAAGCTTGCAAATTTCAGATCTGTAGTTATAATTAACTATTATGAGGGATAAAATATTCCTTGAATTTCCTTCTCCTTTTTCTTTTGTTGTTCAAAGACTTTGTATGGACAAATTCTACAGCTGCAGAATTGTACAAAATATTGGAACGGAGATGATGGTTAACAACTGGAATTGTTCAAGTGCTAATTAGATGTAAAGTGATATAGGGAAAAAGGACTAAACAATGGCTGCTGACATAATGGTCAAAACAAGGAAATATAGGTCAGATTTTTTAAGATTTAAACAGGATTGTAGGAGAATCTGTTTATTTTCAACAGATCCATAACAGTTAAAATCTGCCACTGTTTCTGTGTGCACAACATCTCATGCAAAAGCAGGACCGTCACATGTCCAGATATACCTCTGGCCAGAAACTTTGTGCTGCCACAAAAGGAAGAAGGTAAGCATCCGCCTTGAACTTTCAGCTGCCAGGCAGATGTTCCAAGTCCCATAGAGACGGCCACTGTGCCTGTGTAGAATGACTGTGCAAAGGACGTGTGATGGGTCCAGAATGTTGGGGCTGTGCTAAGCACCCTGCTCTTAGTTTGCAGGGTTGGTCTGTGTGCCCACCCATAGTCCAGAGCTGTTCCAGCACTGCATGATCTTGTGGTGAGATTTCCCAGATGGAAGAATGGGAGCCTGAGGTGGATGTGCAAGTAGAAGAAAAGCTGTATGTGTCTTCTCACGAGCCTGAGTGACAAACAGGTGAAAAAATCACCACTGAATACCCATATATGAACACAGCAACTGTCAACCTGCAGTTCATGAGTTTCTTGCTGGTGTGTGACTGTTCCTATGCAGTCATTGAAAGGTGTTTAAAGAAAGTGAGCCCACTGACATGAGAATGGGATCACTACAGAGGGATCTGCAGCTCCACTGGAAATTTTCTAGGGGTGCAAACTGGAAAACCTTGAAAATATTGGTTAGGTAGAATTGGGTTTCAGTGTAAAATGCTGCAGTGAACCAAGGTGGCAGACTTCACAGTGCCTGTTTGTAGAATTGGGTTTTGGCACAATTTGATGTTGTTTGATGCAGTTTTCTGTTTACTGTGAAGACAGATACATATATATGTATGCATGCCATTGATACTTCACATGCCTACATATATATACTTTGAAGTATGTATATGCACACATATATATGTATATAAACACACATATATACACATACCTATACTTCTGTATGTTTGTTTATTTATTTATTTATTTACATATTCATACACATACCTCAAAATGCACCTATCACTTTCCTGTCCATGTACTCTGTGTGAAACACAAAAAGAACAGTGAGAAATGGTTCAAGAGACTCAAATGGTTGCAGGTCACTGCTTGTCAAGAGATGGCTTAGTAAACTCCAACTGAAGTGGCATCCCCTCAAAACCCGTCCCCCATCTTTCTTACTTATTTATTTCTCTATTCTCCACACTTTCAGACTGCAATAGCAATGGCAGCCTCTGTGTAGGGAACTTTCTGCAAGTAATGGATAACTAGGGTTAACAGGTTTCCATTGTTTCTCAATGTTTCTCAGTTCATCAGCTGCCCCCAGCTGGTCCCTTATCCCCGCAAATGCCTTGCACCTCAACTGTTCCTTTGTTTCCTGGAAGACGATGGAACAGACCTTTAGTGTTTCAAAATGGATGAGCCACTTTGAATCACACTGAAATCAACTATCCAATTTTAGCTAGTCAACCTTTAATCGTGACATGAGTGCTTCACTTTCTTTCATTCCCTCCCCCTGTTGTATATGGTAACATGTCTTTCATAAATGCCAAGAGAAACAAGGGTAATCACTTTTAGTTCCTCCTCCAAGGTCAGCAAATCACAACTGACTCAAGTGTATCTGGTCTTGTCCTCTCTGAAAGCAGCTATGAGTGTGTGAGAATGTAATTGTTTAAATTATTCAGATTACTACTTGCCTGAGACAGTTTTTATATCAAGGCTTTCTTTTGCAAGTCTCAAAGCACTTGTTAGGATATGTTTTGCGGGAGATGAGAACTAAGATCAAGGTCTTGCCCGAACTCTGCAGTAGAGCTGGGAGCTTCATCTCAAGAACGGACTGGGATGTCCCAGTCATTGCTCCACTCTGCCTCACACTAGGTAGGATGGCAGAGACGCAGAAAAGGGTTTCCAAGGAGGCTGGCAGTGTAGCTTTTAACAGTGGTGAATGCTCCAGAGGAGTTGTGGCTAGCTTTTACACATCCACTATTGAATGAGTATCAACATGTATCTTTACAGGTAGGGTTTTACTGCTCTGGCATTTCTGCCAGTGTAAATATAGGATAATTCACTGCAACCACTGTAAAATTGGTGAGAGGCAGCACAATCCAGCCCACAGTGCTTTTCAAGTGAAAATAAGGGAATGTTTTGTTGAGAAGCACCAAAGATAAAAGTGGCCGTTCGTATCACCAGACTACAAAAATGAAAGGGGAAATAATTGGTTGGTTTAATTAGCATTCATGTTCCTATTATTCATGCTAGCTGTTCCAAGCAAATGGCAGGTCTTTACTCTGCATACACTGAGAGCAGGAAAGAGGCCAGTTTCACTCTCTGCTTTCTTGTTAGTATTTTTATTATCTTAGTAGTACATTGATCAGAGTTTGTTGGCAAGTATGTAGCACAGATCATAGGCATTCCTAGTGTTGTTTTATTGAAATGAGTAAAATGACATCAGGAGGAAAGTTGACCCAACATGTTTTGTTTTGGTTTTAATCACAAAATCTTGCTGGGCACTGATCAATTCTTTTTTAAACAAGGTTGCTCCAGATTAAACAAGAATAGTACAAACCAAACCATGCAGGGTTTGCTTGTTTTGGACACTGTTATTGAAGAGGTGTAGTTTATAAGCATCCTGCCAGTTTGATCAGTTTAACAGTGTGTGGGAGAAAGCATATAGCAAGTTAACTATTTATTATGCCAGCTGCTTATGCAATTATTTGAAGCTCCTTAGTTCATCTTACCTTTAAATATTACTTTAAAACACAATCACTTTTGATCAAGTGGAGCATTAAGGTCAGTTTTTCCTCTCATAGCAGAGTACAGCCAGCTACTGTTGTGCAAGCAGAACTGGGCCTTTTAAAGGATATAGTTGTTTTACAACTGCAAGAGAAGGTTACTTAAAAAATGAAAGACTAAAGGTGATGTGGATTTAAACTATTCTTTAGAGTCAAAGAAGCAGTGCCAAAATAGGTCCAAATATAAAATGCTGTCATTTGGCCAGATCATCATATGTCTCTCAAACTTGATCCTCGTTGTTTGGGGATACTCCTGAGTAAAATTAAACATGTATGAAAACATGTGCAGAATTTGGGAGAATCTTCTGTGTTCGCAGAAATGGACCACCTGAGGTGCTTTTCAGCCACATAAGACTGAAATAAGATCTACATGGCCAGGGGGTAAATGTTTCCCTTATTCCACTCCCCAGTTCCCCCTTCAGATTAAACTCCCACTGACTTCATTGACAATTTGTCTTAATGGAGTAATAATTGAATAAATCTCAAGGTCTGACTCATACAATAGCTGTGTGATCCACCCAGATACAGTGGCTTGTTAGTCTATTTTAAAAAAAGAAGCCGGCCTGTTTTGGATGATATTATCTTTAAGGAGGAAGACTTTGCCCTTTGGTGGCTGTTGCTGTGAGAACATTCACCTCCTGTCAATATTGTGATATCAGATCAGGGCCTTGTGGTGCCCTTCATTTGAAGTTGTGGAAGCTCAAAGTTTAGTAGAGTGGCATGGCATGTGCCTTTATCTCGGCTTTTGGTTGTCCAATGACAATGGGCCTTGGCCCCGTTGGTTTTGACCAGAGAGGAAGTCTACAATCTGAGCTGTGTTTCTTGCTATGTCCTCAGTGGACTTTGAAGGTTGGACCAATTTTCAGTGTCACAAATCATCCTTACTAAATTGACTGAGTCGAGAACAAATTGTCAAGGGAGTAAAATACTTTCCACTTGTTTCCACTCCATCGCCCATGATATCATTAATATTTTGGCTTAAGTCCTCTAGCCGATTTTCAGCACAGAGGCTCCCTCTTTTTCACCCCTTTATAGAGTTAGTGTCAATGTCTTCCAGTCCTTATATCACACACATACACATTCCTCCAGAGCAGCAATATACCTGTGTTATGGTTATAGTGTAGTTTTTCAGGGTTCTGAGTTAGGTGCAGCACATAGTAGAGGTACCAGACTTTAGTGAGACTCTCAAAGGGCATAATTTTTAATTTGATAGCACAGGAAATATGCTGACCTACTAACCCTCCCCTTTTCTACCCATATGAAGCATAAAATTCTATATATTTTCTCTGCCTCGGTTTTCTGAAGGAGCTTTTACTTGTGGGTGCCTGTGACTCTTCTGCTGCAGCTTTGTGCTTCTTCTCAGCACTGTTCAGCTCATCTTGGTCAGCTTTTTTCTAACTTTGGACAGTCTGAAGTAGCCTGGACCCCACACAACTGTGAAAGCATTGACTATCTCTTTCTGTCTTCTTCCAGTGGACCTGGGAGTCTCCTCATGTACATTCCCATGGAGGTCTGAAGGCTAGTGTCAGTATCTTACTTCCTTTGCCATGTCTTGGAGCATTTGCCAATCTAAACCAGGAGAAAACTTGCTTCATATAGCCCTTGTCTGAGTAGACAAAGACTGAGGTGGATTCAAAACCAGCTGAATGGCTGGGCCCAGAGGGTGGTGATCAGTGTACAAAGTCCAGTTGGAGGCCAGTGACTAGTGGTGTACACCAGGGGTCAATACCAGGTCCAATCCTGTTCGACATCTTCATTAATGATCTGGATGATGGGGCAGAGCGTACCCTCAGCAAGTTTGCAGATGACACAAAACTAGGAGGAGTGGCCGATATGCCAGAGAGTCCTGCTACCATCCAGAGGGGTCTCTGGATGGTAGCAGGCTGGAGAAAAGGGCTGACAAGAATTTCTTGCAGTTCAAAAAGTGGAAGTGCAAAGTCCTGCACCTGGAAAGGAATAACCTTATGTACCAGTATATACTGGGGAATGACTGGCTGGAAAGCAGCCTGGCAGAAAAGGACCTGGGGGTCCTGTTGGACGCCAAGTTGAACATGAGACAGCAATGTGCCCTTGTAGCAAAGAAGGTGAATGGTATCCTGGGCTGCATTAGGAGGAGTGTTGCCAAAAGTTTTGAGGGAGGTGATCCTTCCCCTCTACTCAGGATTGGTGAGGTTACACCTGGGGCACTGTGTCCAGGTCTGGGCTCCCCAGTATAAGAGAGGCATGGACACACTGGAGGGAACCCAGTGAAGGGCCACGAAGATAATGAAGGGACTGAAGCATCTCTCTTATGGGGAAGGGCTGGGAGAGCTGGGACTGTCCAGCTTGGAGAAGAGAATGCTTGGGGGGAACTCATCAATTTACATAAATACCTGAAGGGAGGGTGCAAAGAGGACGGAGCCAGGGTCTTCTCAGTGGTACCCAGTGGCAGGACCAGAAGCAATGGGCACAAACTGAAACACAGGAGGTTTCCTCTGAACATCAGGAAACACTTTTCTACTGTGAGGGTGACCGAGCGCTGGCACAGGTTGCCCAGAGAGGTTGTTGGAGTCTCCATCCTTGGAGATACTCAAAAGATATCTGCACATGGTCCTGGGCAACCTGCCATAGGTGGCTCTGCTTGAGCAGGGGGGTTGGACCAGATGCCCTCCAGAGGTGCCTTCCAACCTCAACCCTTCTGTGATACTGTGACAAACCATTAGGATTTATTTGCCAGCCTTGCTCCTGTGTCTTGCAGTAAGTGATATAGTCATTGTCAGCAAATGGTGAATTCCAGAGCCACACAATGGTATCTCACAACAACTCTATATTTCACAAGTTGCATGTAGATAAATGCCACAGGTTATCTCACATATATAAATATTAATACACGTGTGTGGTAGGAGATGGGTATAGATACAATGAAACACTGTACGTGAGTGAATTTATATCTCATAATGAACGAGGAGGGGTTACTCACTTAATGAACTAATCTGTAATGAGTCATAAGGTAAATTTAAGTAATTGCTCACTGCTTTGTGTAATAACCAAAGATTTATGAATAACTGCAGATCTACTGTTTGATAGCAGAGAGCAATCTAATGCCATCAGGTGATACGGTTTGCATAAGCTGGGGAAGATAAGCTCTTACCTAGTGAGGCAGCCAGTGCAGATACATGGCAATATCACGTGCCAACAGAGACGAAGGACTGTGGTAGGAAGGGAAAGGTGAGGGTAAAGACCCCTTGCCCCACCCTGGTTAAGCCTATGCCTGTATGAGTCAGAAGTGATACTGGTCCTCAATAGGTGTAACTTGGTTTCCTGAGGAATTGAGGTTTGTGTAATCACGGTCAATCTCCTCTTCCCTCCCTACCACTTTGGACCCTTTTGGCTAATTTCAGCTACATGAGATAGAGGGGCTGGATTTTCAAATTCCTACCAGTTTCATGAACATCAGAATCTGGAGAGAGAGGTCAACTCAGTATCACCACTGAGGGGCAGGCAGGCAGAATTCAGGCATTAGTTTGTCTGATAGAGAGCATTTTGCAGGCTGATCAGACTATACGTAACCCTGGGCTAGCTGCATTGGTGCTGTTTCTTTCTTCATAGGAATCTCATAGGGAAAGGTGCAGGGAATTGGTTTGAGTAGGGGATAAAGGGCAACAAATGGCAGAAAACCTCACTTTATTCATACAATAATAATGTGTGGAGTTTTCCCATGTGATATTTTCCTTCTCTGTGTTTAATTTTTCTAATACAGTGATTTAATTAAGGGCTTCAAGAAGCTGAACTTAAGGTAGTTTACTGAATCTGTATTCAATCTTTCCTGATGTTTAAGGGAGTACAGTAGAGGGACTTGTAACTACAATTTGGAGCCTTTTGAGCAAGGTTCCAAAGGAGTGCTTTGGAGCATTTTTCTCAAAATCTGAGTGTTTTCAGATCCAGAATTCTGGTTCTGACTTCTCTTGGACAGTAATTTTTTCCTACTGTACCAATAGGGAATGTTTTCCTTACAGGCTGGGTTTTGGGGCTTGATGGACAAGCTGCCTCATCTATTATGGCAGAGTCTATGTTTCTGCTAGCATCTTCTCACATAAATATTCCATGCATCAAATATGTACAACACGCAACATAATTGCGTAAAAAGGATGACGTATGAAGAAAAATACACACTGCCTGTGGCTAAGAACGTCTTAATCAGACGTTCAAAATGCACATCTATGCACCAAGGAAATATTTTGAGGTACATTATCTAAGCCTGCTATGAATAAAGATTTTTTTCATGTTAAACATAATAGCTATCGTTGGAGGACAAATCATTGGGATGTATTTGCAGTCCTCTTTTTCTGGGGCAGTGGAAATTTTCTTTCTTTTTTCCTTGCACTAATTCAAACAAATCTGCTCTTTGGTCTTTCCAGCCAGATTACTTCAGTAGTTGCCCTCAGGACAGCTTGTTTAAGCATAAACTTATGTAGCGCTCATGCTTTTTGTTAGTTCCAAGGGCTTTTATACGGTTTTCCCCATTAAAACTGAAGAAGGTGAGAATGACTTTGTCATTGCGAGTGTTCCCAGTGAAGACGAGATGTTGTTTGATCACAGACTGTGGAATTCCCTCACTTTAAGATCTATAATTTGTTAAGATCGGTAACTTGTAGTGCTTGAATTTAAGAGTGGGATATCGTAAGAACCAGCTGGCGACAGAGGTTTAGACGCTTAAGTGCAACATAGACTTGCAGGACTGAGGATTGAAAATCTGAGTCGGGATGCTGGGAAAGAGCGAGGAGACTGGTGCTGTATTGTTGTCATGTATCCTTAGTGAAGTGCAGTGGTGAATTTATGACTCACTGAGGACAAGTTGCTTTTGCCATAGCCTGTTAATTTCTAACAGGAATGAATGGAGTGGGTGACAGCGGCAAAGAACAACAAACAAATAATACAAACTTAAAGAAAGCAATATTAAATAAATGAAATGTTACAGTATGTGACTACGCAAGAGAACCTGGGGGAGCTGCAAAAATGAAGGACTGAAAGGCAATGGGACTTTCTAGTAGAGTAAATACAAATTAAAGCTAAGCTACGGTGAAATTCCCAAGGAATTATATTTTGCATCCACATGAATACTAGGGTAATTCATCATGATTAATGATGTTACAATGAATCCTGGTATGTGTTGAAATACTTTCCTGTTCTGAAAGTAGGAGAAAAATGTTTACTATGAGGAGCTAAATACGGACATTAATCATTGTGTCTTTAATGCCAGGTCAAAACTATTTTCCTGCTGCGAATATTCTGCTCATTATTATAATATTTAGAGTTAATAGACTGACTGAGGCAAGTGTAAAAATCCTAAAGAAATTGTGCAATTGAAGCTGGAGTTGCATAGAAAGTCTCAGACCTCTCAATGTTTGGGTAGTCTCCGTTGCTACTTACTTTTCACAAGGCACAGGTGCAAAATGGCTGGAGGAGCAAGAAACATAACATGAGATATGTTGACACTGATTTCCCAATATGCTTTGTAGTCAAGGTGTGGAATTAAATTCTCAGAGTCCTACTTGCTTTGTGAAGGGCAACGTGGACTCTGGGTGAATGGGTGCAATCCTGGTGACTGTAGTCGCATGCCCTTCAGCAAGCATTTAGTTGCTATACTGACTAGGAGCCCCAGGCGTCTGGCTTCTCTGCCCAGAGCTCCTAGGTCCTGCGTGCGTCCTTGGACAATCCCCTCTGAAGCCCATCCTGCTGCTCTTGCAGTCAGTACCACAACTGCTGGTCTCACCAGGAGCAGGATCAAACTTCTAATTTTCCTCTGTCTCTGTTCCCTATCTGGAGGACATGCTTTGAGTCCAGTTGTAGAAATCTTTTCCCATCCTCAGCCTCCTGACTTCTGCTCTCCTTGCATCTGAAAGGACAATGCCATCACCCCTGGACATACCTTCTGCTCCAGGCCCTGACTCTGGCTAGTCTGTCCTTCCCTTCCCAATACTGGCACCAGTATTTGTGTGATCAGGGGTTGTCTCAGCTGCTTTGCAGGGCTAATTTTCAGCCATTTCAGTTCCCTGATTTGCTTCTTGCTTGGCCTTGTGAAAGCTAGACCTAGCTCAAAGGAAACAGCAGGACATACTAAAATGCTCTCCAGCAGCAGCCTGCACTTTGGGGCTGCACTACTGCCTGCTCTTACAGCTTGCAGGGAATTGGAAACTGCAGCCTGATCCTGGTATTCCCCTTACATTCATGCTCTCCCTGTTTGTGGCCCATCTGCACTGGCCTCCTCTGATGAAACAGCTCATGCTGTAAGTCCCCCTCCTTTTTGGGTACCTTATGATAACTTGGAGCCAAGCCAGCCCATCTACTGAGCTTCCCCTCTACTTGGCTCAAGGCTGTGCTGATGTTCAGTGGAGGAACTGCTCAGTGGCAGCAGTCAGGAGGAAGGCTACACAGGAGCTAAGGCTGCTGGCCACATCCAGATGGTACACACCTCCAGGAGAGCCAGACCCGTCTAGGGAGTGTGTGACAGCTCCAGCAGCATAGGGGAGCACAGGCCATGGCATCCTTGAGTACTAGTATCCCTGTTCAGACCTGGGGGACCCAGGCCCTCTGGTGATCCTTTGTTAGTGACACGTGGCAGCAGGCTGGCGTGCTCTTCTTCTCCAAGCTTGCCTCCCACAAACATGTGTTCGAGGGGCTCTTCTCATGCTGGAGTGGTTTTATTTAGGGGAAGTTATGCCGGCAGACGCATACCCATATCTGTCTGTTTACATTTTGAAGCTTCTGGGGCTATGTCCAAAGTCCACTGAAATCAGTGGGAGTCTTTCCATTTATTCCAATGAACTCTGATCGGGCCATGTACCAACACACAGGAGACTTACATTTTGCCACCTCCCCACTCCTTCCTCCCCGCTTCGCCTGCCCTGGCTTCTCACCTCCTCCTCCTCTCCCCGCTGACACCATCACCACATAAACCAGAAAGGCTTAACAAAGATTTGTGTTATCAGTGACATTTAAAGCTTCCAGAAATCAGGAGTCTTTATAATCACAGTCACAGGCTTTGTAATCCTCCTGTGGCAGTACTGATTATACAGGTAATGGGGTGCTATAGCAAATGTTATCACTGCCTATTCAGAGTGCTAATCCAGTGACTAGAAAATTAATGATCGCATTACATTTACACGTATTTCTATCTGTCTAAGCTACTGGAATATCGTGCTTTCTTTATTGGATTTACTTTCTCGGTTTACGTTCTCTTTCCCCAGAGGAAATGCAACCACCTCCCTTCTGTTGTCACACACAGAGAAAAGGATGTGGACAAGGTGATGCAGGCAGTCTGTGGCAGAACAGGGAACTGAACATGCGTCTCCAAGCACCAGGCTAGAGCAGGGAGGGTAGATCCCATGATTTCAAACAAAACAATGATTTTTTTTTTTTTAAAGGCCACATTGGTGACTTTTTGCAACACAAATGGCTGAAGTAATCATTACCAAGCAAACAAACAGAGGTAGGAAAAGGGCAGGGAGAAGAAACTGTGTATTTCAACATTTTTTAATGTTTCACATTCTTTGAGAGAACAAGGCTGCTAGCTTAATTCAAGCTATACTTGCAGGTGATGCTGGAGCAACCGAGTGGGTTACATATAGGGACCAGTGAGACTAACAGTGCTTCTCTTATCTCACCCTGGTGATTCCTCCACTTTATTAGCCTGGAAATCATTTTGCAATACCGTGTGTCCTGTTTATAAGTGCTGTTAAGGGATGGTGAAGTTTTATGTCATAGAAACAGGACTTTTATCTGCCTTGGATGAGTATTTAGAGGAAAATTTCCCTGGAAAACAAGGCTTACTACCTTGTTGTGTCCCTTCTGCTTCCCAGCTATGAGGCGCCTGCAGCCTTTGCTAGGAGCTGGCCCCTCTGCCTCATGCCGGTGAGTGGAGGAGCAGGGAGCCTGGCTGCTTTCAGCCTTCAGGATGAGGGCACCAGCAGGGAAGGCTCCTGGGCTGGTGGAGGGATTTGCTGCCACCCCCTGCTGCAGCCCCTGGCACAGGAGCGGGGCCAAGGGGAGCTGGCGGGGAGGAACCCGAATGTGTTGCAACCGGTTACTCTCAGCTGACATCAGGGCCTCTGGGGGGCTGCCTGCAAGCCAGCGCAGCGTAAGCAGGCCTGGCATGGGTTATGAGACACGAAAGTGGCTTGGAGCCACCTTTGTTCCTCCCCTTGTAGCCCCTCTGCTGTGCCCAGGAGTGGAGGATCTCAGGGAATTGGGATGGAAGCAGTGACCGGCCAAGAACTCATGGGAAAGAGAGAGACATTTTAGCCAGTAATAATTTTGATCAGCTCTGCATTGTTTTAATTGCATACTCCTTACAAGGAGTTTTAAAGACTAATGGCCTATGTGGTATGATACTGAGAAGAGGATTTTGTTTAACGTAGTGGGGAGTGTATAAAGTAGCAGACAAGAGCTTTGGAAAGATTGGATTAAATTCAACAAATCTGGAGGAACTCTGTGTATGCGTGTGTGTAAATCCTGGGGTCCTTAGCTTTGTCTTGGGCTGAGTACAGGCCGATGGGGGGCTGCAAAGTCTACATAAACTGTAGATTATCCTGATCTTATATGGTCAGTTTCTATCCTAAGAGCTGCTTATTTCTGAGTGATTTCTAAATATTAGCTAAAAGGCTAGTACACATATATTCAAATGGTTTTACTATGCAATAATCTTCACACTGTGGTTTCAGTCCTGGGGCTTTCTGGAGTTAGTAACCTGAGTCATGTGAATGGTCCTGTGTCATCTTTGGAGTTTATTTTCTCACATTAAGATAAGCAAGTATGCAGGAATGGGCCTAGTGGAGCTCATGCAAGGGGTTAATTAGATCCTCCCTATCATCAGGATATAAAAACATAAGAAATAGGCTTTAAAATGAAAGAGGAAATAGGTTTTCCTAATTTAAAACAAGAGGTAGTGACTTACCACAGCTCATTGCTTAAAAAAGACTTGGTAAGCTAAGTAAGTCAATGAAATGGTGATGTTTGTCAACAGTGTATAGCATTGCCTCAAACAGGCATTTATGTTTTTCATAAGCGGCTACGGTAAATTTTTAATCAGTGTTTGGCACATGCTTTTATGTTTCTAAACATTTCATTAATGTTTCAGCAAATGTGTCATATCTCCCAAAGCAAAGCTTTTGCTACATGTGTGAGTGCCCCAGAATCCTTTACTGCAGACAGGAGTGATGGTTGGGAGGGGCCCATGGTCTTGCGTGGACTTGAATGCCCCAGTGGGAACATGTCATGGTGTGGGGAATGTAGAGACTCACGGAGAGCCACCTTTGGGCAACCTGAAGGAAATGAAGTGCCTGAGAGCTGTTGAACTGCAGGCAGTACGGGCTGAGGTGTTGCTCCTTGATGGAGGGTGAAAATGGAAGGAGTTTGCTGGGAGAGGATGCATGTACTGGTGATATTTGTGACAAGCTTGCAGGAAAAAAGAGCACAGATGAGAGAACAGTGGGGACTTGAGGAGGAGGTCCTGGATGTGACGGGAAGTGGAGGAGCAGCAGAGTTGAACAGGAACTACATAATCTTCCAAGAACCGGAGGGTATTGGAAGACTTAACTGTGGTCTACGACAGAGCAGTTCATGCATGGCCATGAGTGACTGAGATAATGAGGTGGGAGTGAGTGATGAAGGATTATATTCAGCAGGAGGGAAGCAGTTTGATTCCTTCATTGCTCATTCCCAAGCACTCTAATGTTTGGGTGGTATTTCAGTGGCAGGGTTTTTATAAGGGAAGTGTGATGTTGTTTTATGGGGTGCTAGCCAGATCCCACTGAGCCATACTCTCAATCTTCAGTCTTCTTAGTCACAGTTTTTTTCAACAGAGCATTCATCTGTTCATAAAGTTGCCAGTGTTTCAACATTATCATTGCTAAGGACTGGCCTACATTTACATTTTTTTGCCAATATAACTGTCTCAGTTAGAAGTGTGGGTTTTTATGGTTTGGTATTGTTGTAATAAAGGTATAGTCATTAGTGGGAGTGCAGTTATACCATGACAAACATCACTTGTTGTGGTGAAACTATCCCACTTAGTGCCTGGGAATAGCTGCATTACCATAAACAGCTCTTCAGACAGTTGAGTAAAGGATGTATTAGCATGAAGGTTAACAGTATTTGAACGGTAATGCACTATAGAGTTGTAATATAGAAAAAAATTTGGAAAACAATGTTGGAAAGATGCTGCTGAACCGTCAGAGTGTTTTTTCTTGGTTTTGAGTTTGAAGGATCTTTCTGAGGCTCTAGAGTTTTTCAAGAAGACACAAATTTTCTAAGTAGTCCACGTATTTCATCTAGACTCATTCCTGAGCACTTAGCTGTAGTAATTTTCATGACATACCAACAAGTCATTTAGAAAAATTCTTGTATTCTTTTCTTTAGCACAGAAACAACGGTGCAATGAGTTGAATTTGAAACAAATGCATTGTTTTCCCCTTTCCTGTAATACCCCTCCACCAGCTGAAGATAGCATCGTTAAGTAACATGTTAGTAAGGTCTTCTCTCTATTGCTTCTCTTTGCAAAAAAAGTGAGTTCTGAATCCTCAGAAACAGCTTTTCCTTAGTGGGCTAGCTTTTAATCTGTGATTTTGGGCTCCAGTGGTCAACATAAGCCATCGTAAAAAAAAACTTGGAACAAGATTGCCAAGTTGAAGGTTACTGCAATCGAACTTTTATGATTTAAAGCCCAAGTATCTGTTCAGGGCAGAGGGCTTTAGAGCAGCAATAATGCACATGTGAGCAGGAAAAGTGCTTAAGGCAAAGGATGTGTCAACCTCTGCAGCAGCATTTTCACTGACATACTGTGATAAAGGGTGCTTAAAGGCTTCTAAGCACATGCCATGCTAGCTTTACAGATGCCCACTGTGGCCCAGTCATTCTTATCCAGGAAGGTGCAGTGACAGTGATCTTTTCATGATCAGCTGGAGACTCATCACCACAGTTGCATAGAGTTGCTTGTTGCAAAACGTGCCCGTGCCACCATGCTGGAACTGAGCTGCAGATATTAGTGGAGCGCTGCTGACTTGCTCTGGTTGGAGGTCTTGCATATAGATTGCCTATGCAGTTTACCTTTTCTCATTTTGAATGTTTCATCCCCTGCTCAGAGGGTTTTGGGGTGTGCTCTGCATCACGACCTTACTCGTAGTGGTCAGTCAGGAACAGTGTATCTCTTGGGACTGTCAGTATCCAAGGACTTAGTTTACATCATTGCTATTCCTGACTGCATAAAAGAAGTAAGCTGGAATTTATACCTGGAGACACTGCTTCTGTTAGAGTAAACATTAGGGTTGCTACAGTAATTGGACACGTGTAACTTACCTATATCGACACTGGCCCTGCCCAGATTTCCTTCAGTAGCTACAGTCAGATTCTGCATTGGCAAGGTCCAAAAATAGTTTAGATTTCAAATACTTCATTGTCCTTAATTCGTAAAAGGGCACAGTGTATTGTACCCTTGCACCCGTCAAGTTCTAAGCAGACTCATCTGGGGACGAATTTGGAAAGTTTGGAAAGGGCTTTGCCAGCATTCTGGAGGCTCAAGACAAAATCATTCCTCTGATTTGCTCTGTAGCTAGCTTTTAAGCCAAAGAATTCAACAGCTTCTATTACTTTGGGACTAAATTGCCGTGATCAAGTTAAAAGGGTAGTTGCTTGTCAGGATCAAAGTGGCTTTGTGTTCCCTCTAATGGCGGTCGTTGCTTGAAGAATGATCATGTAATCCCATTAATAAAATGATGACTAGATACCTGCCTGGTTTTGGGAGTGAGCAGTAAGGCTGGGAGGTGGGGGAGGCTGAGGTTGGATAGCAAGGCAAGTCATCCAGTGAATCAATGGCAGGAGGTAGGGAACCAGGGCCCCCAGAATTTTACTGCCAACTCCAAATGCGTGAGCAAAATATAACAACTGTATAAACCCCCTAGGTCCCTAGAGAGACCTAGTCAGATGGAAACCTGGTGTCCATAGCAGGCCCTGTAATATTCTGGACCCGTGCTACACACTGAAATAAAAGTGACTCAGTGCCAGCTTTTATTTTAGAAATGCTATTAAAATGCTTTTTAAAAGCAAAATAAAACCAAGAGACACATGATCAGTATGAAGCAATTATTAGTAAAACTACACCGATCCAGGATTAAAATACTTTGTTAAATAAAAAGCAAATCAATCTTGATACTGAGTAAAAATTAAGTCACCAAATGAATAGCAGGTCTAAGCAATCCTGAGCTCAACTCTAGACGGTGTTTTGCTATAAATCTCACCTAAATTATCGTATTGAACACTTAAATTAATGATCTGAATCTGTTGGTTATTTCGTACTCAGTTCAAAGTGTTATTTTGGGTGCCCCTTTGTTTTGATGAAGATTGTATTTTCAAAATCTGCATTATAGTTGTACACAGGACAAGCACACTGCTACATTTTCACTTTTGCACCTTAAAAATTAAGAAAGAGATTAGGTTGCCCACACAATTGGTTAAAACAAAAGATGAGAGAAATTGTTCCACGCGGAAGAAGCTTTGCTTCCTGTGGGTTTGTGCCCCCTCTCTCTCAACCATCGGTTTCCTAAATTCTCTTCCTGTCTGACTGAGGAAGCAGCTGGCCGTAGGTGTGCTGACTGCCCTGCCGTTTGCTGCCCGCATGTTGGCCAGCCGGCCAGCACTGCGTGGCATACACATGGTGCTGGCTTCTGCCGGCTCACTCCCATGAAGGCACTGGTCCCACACCTCTCCCTTGCCAGGTTAAAAGGAAGGCATAGAAACCTCACCTCTCACGTCTTTGAAACCTTCCCTTCTCGGTCAGTTTTAGCAGAAATAGACCACTGGGTTGCAATATTATTGTGGGAACTATTGTGGGAATAGTTGGGCAAACAACGTAATCGCTGTAGCTTTGTGCCCTTGGGAAACCAGACTAAGGAACAGAAAAGTAAGGAAGAAGATACTAAAAATACGAAGGCAGTGCAAGCTCTTCAGTTCTCAGTCTTCTGCACGCTTGTGTAGTAGGGGCTGGAAGTGCAGAGCAGATGTGGCACTGTTTTGCTGGCATACTGCTTTCCACTAGGAGGGATTTTTTTAGTCTGGAGAAGGAAGATGATTGATTAGTCAGCTACTGAAGGAGCTTTTAAAATGTTGATGCAATGACTTGCTTTTCTCCGAATGATAGCTGTTGATATTCTGAAGCAGCAATATTCCCTTGGGTTGCTTGCTGACCCATAAGATAAGGCTTTTCTGCCTCACCCTTGAATTTTGTGGGTTGCCTTGTACTGTTTCCCTTAGGGCCAGGCATCTTTGTCCAATCAAGCTTGAATTAGGTCACTGTTAACTAGTGTCAACTTGGAGGAGTCTTGCTGAAGCTGGCAGTCTAAAAAAAATTAAATATTTTCCATGCCACAGAGACTATTGGTCTGTGACCCACCAAAATATCAAAAATCCAGATGCATAAGACCAATTCTGATGAAGTTGGCATAGTCTTATCTGGGTCAATTGTCTTAAGAAGACATTATGTCACCAGTTAGGGGAAAATACAATCTAAAACCCCTAAAAATAACTAATGGGAAAAACCTTGCACAACAAAGCCAGTCGCACAGCATTTGATCATCAGAAAAATAAAAATAAATTCAGACTCATGATATATTTAATCATCTGTATTTATTCCTCTGCTAATCTAAAAACAGGCAAATGTTCTTTTCTTCTTGGAAACAAGGCAATTCCGGAAAACTTCATATTTTAGGCAGCTCTTCAAACAGCTTTTCTCCTAAAACTTAGATTTCGTTATTTGTTAAGAGGAAAGCCATTGGAATGAAAAAAATTTGAATTGTATATAAGCTCCTTTACCATACCAGCGATGCTGAGGAGAACTGTTCTCTAGGCTCTCAGAGTAGGCACCAGAAGAATATGCTTTTTGTGTTTTGTCACAGAAAGAGAACTTGGATTTCATGACAGTCACTCTGACCTGGCCTGAAGAAGACAAAACTGAAGACACCTGGACGAAGCTAGGCTAAGAACGAAAAAGTGTGACACAGGAACACATATACTTAAGCCACATTAGCTGTCATTTTGTCCCAGAAGAGGTGTGGCAGCTCTGTAACAGCAGTAGCAAAAAGAGCCCAAAGAAGAAAGGGAAAGGCAGAGGAATCTCCAGATATGTTATGTGTATGCAGGGACCAACCTGCCCGTGAAAATATTTTGCGGTGGTGATGTCTGAAGGCTTCGAAAACACTACTGCATTAGGACAGAAGTTATCTAGGCATTCTCAGCCACCAACTTCCAGTTTTTTTGTATGAAAAAGCCATGGAGGGAAAAAAATTGAGGCAGGAGTACTCCAAAATACAGTGCTGAATCCAACCACTTATGGAGTTTCTCAAGACCAGCCTGGAATTGAGAGGGAAAGAAAAAAGCAATGCAGGAGAAGGCTGCAAAGAAGGTCTCTAAGTCTGTGATGATGTGAACACACAAAAAGGTCCTGTGGTCCTTCATCACAGCAGTGTCCAGAAAACCCAAGAAGTTTTCACTGAGGGGATACCTTTGAGGAAGGAGATGAAGTAAAGTATTTCAGATGCCTTGGAGTTCTTGAGAATCTTGAAAACGGTTGTTTGAAGCTTTTTTCTTTTGCTAAGTGGATTAGAGATTTGGTTGGATTAGGGCCTTAATAAATACCTACAGTGTTTGTCTTTCATCTATGAAATGTTTGCCTGCTTTTAAACAGACTATTCTTGTTTGCTCCAGTGTTGTCATGTTGATGTGAAACTTTGGAAACAGGAATTCTGCCCTTAATTCAATAAAAGGATTTGGAAACCTGAGGCTAAAATTTGCCTCAAATATAACTGGTATAAATCCAGAGTAGCAGGACTTTATTTCAGTGCTGGAGAAGCAGCAGGAGACTAGCTCCTTGACAATTTTTGATGTCTGGATGACTTGTTTATTTGCCTCATGATAGTTTGTGGCAGTGTAGCTATTATTTTTAAAGCTCAGCCCTGGCCAGAGGGCAGCCGTTCTGTTCCACACGACGGGGAAACCCAGCAGTGCTTCCCTGGGCAGGAGACAGTTCCTTCGTCTGGAGAGCAGAGGACTGCTGGCCATGGCAGCGGCGAACGGAGAGGCGAGGCCTGGCTATCTTCACTAGTCCAGCAGATGTGCGATCGTTAAACGAGAGCAGGTCTCATGAAAAGAGAGCAGATCTAGTGAAATCTCTAGGTGGCATTGAGTCAACAGGGTGCAAGGAAAGGTGCGGTCCAGCCGTGCTCTTTCCCTCTGCTGCATACAACTGCTGCTGCTCCTCCCTCTGGTTGTCCTTTGTGGAGTGGTTTGGGTGGCCCAGTGTGCAGATATGCCTCTGTGTGTGTGGTGGAGGAGATGCTGCCTGCTCTGTAGCCATGAACAGAGGAGTCATAAAACCTGCTCCCTGTCACTCTGGCTATCCTTTGGATGCTGTTAACTGATGAACAATTCAAAGGTGATAACTCGATGATGACAATTTATTGCAGCGATTTATAACTTCAGCCATGTACAATTAACAACCTACAGGCAATAGGAGGGCAATGATGAAAATTTACTGCAGCCATTTGTCATTTATATTGGTGGCCAGAACAAAGTATGTCAACGCACAAAGACAGGCCACAGACCAGGCAGTGGGAGCCAGCTGCCAGCTTTGTGGGTGAGGAGGCCCCCAGCTCCAAGTGCTGACTCACGGCACGCCAACCCCTTTTCATGCCCACTCCCATGAGAGCACAGCCACATGGATGTCATGGGCCTGGTTGTGTACTGGCATGATGGGGAAGGTTTCTCACTGCCTACGAGGCCAAGGTGGAAGTCACCGGTGAGACTGTCAGGACCTGCAATTGCAAAATGGGGTGCAAGGTGGAGTAAAAGGCCAAGGAGATGAAAGAGGTGCAGTTGTATGAAGGGCTTGTCACGGCAGGCCTGATCCATGGTCTGAGGGTGTCGTTCAGCAAGATGGGCTGAGCTGGCTGACTCCCAGCAGGCTGGCACGACAGTTGTGCCTGCTCCCTCCTTCTCCCCTGCTCCCACTGCCCAATCTGCAGGTCAGGGCTGCTCACTCGTCCTCGCCAAGAGGCAGTAGAGAGGCACAAACCCAGCAAAGATTTTTCTGATGGTGTAGTGAGCCGCACTGGTTTGTCAAAAGGCTCAGGTGAGCACTGAGGCAGGGTATGCAGCAGAGAAGGAAGTGGTGGAGAAAAGTGAGAAAGACCTCTGCCCCTTTTGGTGGCAGTGACACAGGGGATTGTCTGTGGTGACTGGAGGTGAGACAGTCCCAAGCCTGCTTCCCAGCCACTTGGGGAAGGGGCAGGGTTGTGCCTGCTCTGCAGGCAGAGGTCTGTTTCCAAGGGCATTATTGACAGCCTCTTTGTAGAGCGGAGATTAGCTCAATAATGAATGCCTCAGCATAAATCAATGGTGGGACAGCTCCTGGACCTGGTGATTTTCCACCCTCTGCAGCTTCTAGGTAGCAGACTCATGCAGGCTGCAGCCCAGCAGGGACAGTGGGGCGTACTTCAGCTCCACCTTGGAAAGTGCTGGAGGAGCCGACTTGCTTTTGCTTCAGTTCAGGAGTGTGGCCTTTTTTCTTAAAGGTACATCTTGGCAGCATTTTACATATCTTCCAGGCTGGTGTTTTTGCTTCAAGGAGCTGTAAAGGTCACTGACAGGGCTGTTCAGACGCTGTTACTCTCTATTCAACACTACTCCATCCTTTGCCATGTGATCTTTTCATATTTGTGATGATGGGACTGGTTTTTTATTCTGCCTGATGAAGACAGCTGGTAGCTTGCAGTGTTTATTTCTGCTCTCATAAAATCTTTTAAAAGAACTGTATTGATCTTTAAAAAAGAGAATTACAAGGTCATAAGACAATTAAGGCATACTGAATTGTGCAGTGTACATCAGTACTGGAGAGGTCAAGTCCTACAAGTGAAGGTGAATCTTAGATTTGGAGTATAATAATAATTGACCTGCATGTAACATCTCATAGGTTGATATAAATTAGTACAATTTATTGCTTACATTTTAAGAACCTGCTTTTCCAGTCACGACAGCCACATGTAATAAAAAGAGTCCCTGTTCCAAAGACCTTATAGTGGCCATCTATTCAGCTGACAAAAAAGCAGGTGGAAAAGAGCAATAAGAAAGGAGGGAGGCAAAGGATTTGAAAGGACACTGATCAACCCAATGATCATAGATGTTGGCCTACTGTCTACCTGCCCCTTGTCAGCTGATTTGTAGACATAAACTGTTGTTCAGCCTTCTTTTTTTTCCACAGAAGGCTCTTTCAATACAACCTTTAGTTGTCTTCTTTTTCTTTTTTTTTTCATGCCAGAGCAGGACAGCAGTAGACAAGTTGGTATTAGACATGCACAGAAAGGAAGAAGTAAAGAAGGAACCAGAAGGTCCATGCCAGAGTGGAGAGTAAACAGGGAAACTGTTTTGAGATTGTGAGAGGAAGATGTCAAATGCTAGGCTGAACAGTTTGGGCAAATGGAGGTGTCATTCTCCGCGTCATTTTAATAGCTGATGATTAAATAAGAAGAAAGAGAGGGCAGGCAAGAGTATGTTACTATTAAAAGGGATAAGAAGGAAAAATTGTGTGATCTCCTAGGACAGATCACACACCCAGAGCTAAACTTGTCACAACAGAATCAGGTTGGTTCATGAGCCTGTGTGCTGTGTGTAATTATACATTATTTAAAAATAAAAAAAAATAAAAGAAAAAATTAAAAAAAAGAATGGTCTTAAGGTTCGGCCACACTGGTCTTGTAGAGCTAAATCCTGCCCAAATTAGGGAGGAAGAAACGCTGCTGAAAGGCCCTGAGTCGCAGGGCTTCTCCTGGCCAAACCAAGATTCCTTGGGATGGTTGAGGCAGTACGTTCTAGAAATGCAAACACACCCGGGCCTTCCTCCAAAGGCAGCTGTCGTGCTAGCAAGCCTAATAAACTAGCCACGTCCCCAAAACCACATGCCGCGGTAAGCTCTTGCGTGAGCTTGCCCACATGGTGAGCTGGTCCTCTGTGCTAGTGCTTTCTTGAGCGCAGAGAACCTGATCAGCTATATGGGCCGGAAAAAGAGGCCCCCTACATCTGCTGAACAGCACATGATAGGATTTAGCCAAGAGATGACTTAATTTCTGTGGAAATAGCCTGATTTTTTCCAAAGTGGCTAAGCACCACGCACATCCTACTGAGATGAGGGGAGGGGGAAGATGCAGGCGCTCAGCCTTGCTGAAGACCACTGTGAAGGGCTGTGATGAGGAGATGGGAAGGGCTGTCAGGTCCCGCACGTCTTGCCGATGCATTTTTTGTTCTTGCAAAATTCAGCTGTGGCTGAAAAGATCCAGCGAAATCTTTTCTGACGCAGAGACAAAGTGAGGAAACTTCAGCCTGAACAGAGAATTGCTCAGAAATGTAGGAATGGGTGATAATAGGATTCAAAATAACCAGCATTGCAGCTTGAAGTGAAACCATTGCTACCCCAGAGGCTTGTGTATTCTGATCAAGAGTGGGAGGTAAATTAGGCTGGCAATACCTCTGTCTAGTCACCCCACCTGCAGAGTTTCCAAGCATGGTATTTCCAAGCTTTCTCTGTTAAACAGCTGAAGTTCAGCCCCTTCCACACTGCTAAAACCATTTCTCTCTCTCATATGTCCTTGATTAAGTGATGGCTACTGATAATGTTAATCCTCCTCTGCTAGCACCCCTTCATCTAAACCGCTACTCTTAGGGAGGACTTCCAGTCCAGCTGGCTGACTTACTGCCTTCAAAGCTTCTGTTTTTCCCGACTCCCTCTGTCCAGTAATGTAGCAGGGAAAGGAAGGCAGTGCGGCATGGAGGACACCGACCAGGAAGGGACACAGACAGTCCGGGCTGCCAGGAGGTGGGTGCCAGGAAGTGTTGGGAAACACCCCGATCCTTCTTCATGCTCACAGATGCTGGCATCAGACAGCCTTGCCATACCCCACCAATGGCATTGTCGAGAGTCTGGAGTTAGGTCAGTTAAAAATGTGCAAGCTATAGCTATTCTCTGCCCTCCCACAAGTTAATTGCACCATTAAATGTCAAACAGTTTTTGTTACCATTTTCTGCCGACGGAGTGCCTGGTCAGAAAGTGTATTTTGCCTACCTATTCCATAAATTCTCACCATTTTCATCTTCCACAACCATTTCTCTTTATCTCTTGCCTGACTTGTTTGCCTTTGCTGTTATCATGGTTGCAGCTCTGGAAGCTCCTCAGTCTGGGGCCCACGTACTTGTGAGGTGCGATTTGTTTTGTGCAGACATTGTTCTTCTGCACCCTGTTGACTTAGTGGGGGTGGCACCTTTACACTGAATAGCAGAGCATTGCTCTGAATGTGAAACAGCCTAATAAATAATAACCTCATTGACCAAATGCCAGCTGATTTTGTAACCCTCGAATGGATAAACCAGCAATAGCTTGGTATTTGCTTGTCTGATACGAGCTTCTCTATTTTGCGAGCTCAGTGTGGGATAGGCATGGACGAGAAGTGAACACTGGGCTCTTCTTTAACTCCATCTTTAGGGTTGGTTGGATAAGTCAAAGCACTCATGATACTGCCCTGTGGTCAGTTTTATGCTGATCTGTCCATGCAACCACTTTCCTCCATGCATATTCCCTGTTGACGTCCCACTCCACCTTGATATCCTCATGGTCACACTAGTGACCATATGGCCGCATAAGCACTAGCGTGACCACATGGATATCAAGGCAGAGGGGAACATCAACAGGGAATATGCATATGGGGAAAGAGGAGGAGGCAGGAGATTGACTCAGTGGTGATCACAGAACCTCTTGGACATACAGCTGATGGTGCATGAGTCCACACGTCTTCCGGAAAGTCACAAAAGCCAAGTGGCCCTGGCCCAGCCACCTCTACCTCTTGCCATATCATGGTTTTGGAGGCAGAGTAAAGATGCCCTGGAGGTTTAGTACTAGGGACAAGATGTTTGTGAACATGTCAGGGCTCTTCTGCCAGGTGGCTAAGATGATTTTTCAGTCACCTTGCATCATGCGAACGGGGGGTCTTGATCAAGCCCAGGTTGTATGCGCGTGCTCAGGCTGCCCAGTGTTTTGGAGTACTGATGTTCAGACACCAAAAGAAATGTTGAATTGAATCCTGCTTTCTCCTTAGCGCAGTATTGATCTTTAAATAGGAAAAGACCAAACCGGAAACTCTATATCCATGGAAACATGGAGCTTAGCTCCTGCGACTCAACAAGCACAACAGTAATTATTTTGCTGTCATTTCTACAACTTCATAGCTTAATGGTATTAAGAGACCCTCAGCTCCCCTGGTTGATTATTATCTGTCATTTATGGTTAAATAATACTGTCAAAAGAATATCACTGACTGAAATTTTATGTTCCCACTTCAAAAATAATACTTATCATATACTATTGTATTAAGCAGTATTTGAGGTTTTAAAATTAGGTAGAGAGAGAGAGAGAGAGAGAGAGAGACAGACAGATGGATATTTTGTCTCTTTTTTCCCTTTAGTAATTTTCAAAATGGAGACACAAACATGTTCTGTAGTTTTATTATAACCCTGATAGAGCCTGTTAGCTAAATTTCGTCTTTCCCTGGCTGTCAGGTTGGTTTTTCACTCAGCGGTGAAGGACGCTTTTTGTAAATTGGAAACAAAAACACTGTTTCAAAACTGAAAAGGCAACAAGAATACCTCTGGCAGGACCAATTTATGCATAAAGACTGCTTTTTTACTGCAGTGTCAATACTGATGGAACTGGTTTTAACAGAGAGCAGAATTGCTCCTGTTAATGATAGCTTGTTTGGCTTATCTCAGAGCTTTGGGGGGACCATATAAACAGGAGGGGGCTGAGGTAAGTGGTTCTCAACTGAACATGACCAAGCTTTGGGTGACAGGAAGTTTCTTCTTTTAAATAAAAGGTGTTTTACTGTATTGGATCCCATGGTATTGTTTACTTCATAAATATGCACTTACTCATATTGAGGAAGACTGTTTCATTCCACTTGTGGAACAAACTAGCTTTAGATAGAGTATTTTTCACCAGCTTTGTAATAAGTTGATGTCAGGCTAAAGACAGCATTGGAAAACCTGTATTGAATCCTGGGGAGAAGAAATGAGAAGGTCTGATTTCCTTACCAGAGCCTGCAGGATGCTCCCTAAGTGTAACAAGTGGTACTGCAACTTGCAACACAAAGGGCTCATAAACAAGGGAACCTTTATTGCAGAAAAGTTTCCACTGCAGCGAGTTCTCAAATGGTCCATAAAAGGGCAGAAACTGGCTCTTTCATTTCAGAAAAATAAAATGCCTTCCCACTTGATAGCACAAATAGTAGAACACGAAGCCAGCTCTTGTTTAAGGTGTTTACAGGATTAGGCACACACCAGAGAACGGGAGTGGAGTAGGGCAAGGGAGGAGCCCACGCCTCCTCGGATTGCTGCGTCATGTACCTGGACCCAGAAGATCCATTCAGGATTTATGTTAAAAAAAGCAAACAAACAACACCTTAATGGTTTAAAAAGCACTGGCAAAAGAGAAGTACCAGGAAATGTGCTGGTTTTGTTGCAGCCTGACAAAAAGAGAAGGCCTTTAATTTTAAGAGTTCCAGGGCTGCTTTTTTTTTTTTCAGTTATTCGCATGAGAAAATAACTAGGCATTCCAACGACATCATTTGGCAGAAATGAAATCTAAGTGCTCCAATTTGAGTTTCAATAAATCAGTACTAGAATTGGCTCTGTCACTCTATAAACTCTTGGGCATTAGCTTTTATACCCTTTTGGAACTGTCTGGCTGCACTCTTAAGCACGCTGATCATGACGCAGTGATGTTTTCATCATGACATGTTCTAATCCAAAAAAAAAAAAAGGCAGGAGAATATTTGTATTGCTCCCCTCCCCCCCCAAAGATGAGTAGGTTTTTAATGGTTTTGTTACAGCATAATGAAAATCGAATAGTTTGTTTAACATTTCCAGGATTTCCTTTCTTTTCTTTTTTTTTTTTTAATTTTAATTATTTGGAAAAATAAAAAGGCAATATGATACCATGCAGCAGCCACTGCTGTTAACATGATCTTTCTGTAATAGTATGTGGAAAGAATGCACAACAAAGGAACTAGAAAAGCTTTGTAAATATACATTGCCCATTTTGGCAGACAATGAACCTGCCTGATTATCTTTCTGCTACTGCTGTAAACGATATTGTCCTTCTATTGAACAGATGCAAGCCGTTCTGAATCCAATTAAAGGCTTCTCAGGTGTGCCCATATGAGCAAATTTTGGATGCTGAGGTGCATGTGCACTGGTGCAGCAGGTATTTCTGTTGTAAAAGCTATGAAGGCCTGGGTATAAGTGTGTGTATCTTAGAGGGACTATGTGTTTTTCCAGCGTAGACGTTGTCAGAGGCTCTTGGTATCAGAGAATATGAAAAGCATTATTGTTTCTCTAAATGTTATGGCAAAAGCATGAATGGAATTACAGCATTTCTAAATATTTTGCCTAATTAGTCTGTTGGGAAGAATTTGAACTCCACTTGTCCTGGATGTGAATGCAAAGTATTGACTAAACCCGAAACGCTCTTGCTGGCCATTGGGAAGGCCCAGGGTCAGTATCACCAGATAGCTGCAAATCCCAAAGGACACTTTTCATGAAACCCTCCTTCCTAGCCTTTGCATTCATGAGGGTTTTTTGACTTTGAACCGGAAGTGTCTCAGATTACAAGCCCAGGTCTTCCTCCCCTGGCTTAGAACAAATGAAACTGGAGGCATAAGCCATTTCAGTAGGAAGTAACCCAGGAAAGGATTATATCCCTATAAAGCAGCTATGCCCTGTTAGGCCTAGCCCCAACAGCTGTGTTCCCCTCTGCTGTTTCTGTTGGAGGGGCACCCTCTGATACACCATTCCCCAGCTGATGCAAAACCAAAGCTTACTTTCTGTGGTAGAAAAAGTGGCTGCTTTCCCACAGGAGAGAATAGACAGAGCTAGGGACTATGACTGCCATTCCATAGCCATTACTAGCAGGGCTGGAAATGGTGGAGCGATGAGAGATCAAAGGGTTTTATCATTGTGACACAGGTTTAAAAAGAAAAGGTTCTTAAATGCTCTATCTGCCTTTGGTCCACTGCTACAGCTATCAACACAGCCACAATAACAGTGAGCGGCGGTGGTCAGGTTTGCCAACAGAGACATGGCCCTCTTCATAGAGAGGTCTCCCTGGGATCTTCCAGTTCTTGGGAAACTCTGGAGGATGATGCGAGCCCTCCTCACTGCCTTTCTGCCAACACTAGACAGCTCTGCAGAACATGGGTGCATCTGCACAGGTCTCTGTACCTTTTCAGTGTAAATCTCATTTAAACAAATCCTGCATCCACTTGGTAGGGCACATCCTTCCCAGATGCTTCATCACATTATGTCTGCAAGAACTGGGAGCCAGCAAAGGAGAGAAGCGGGATGATGGGGGAGCTCAGAGGTAGGGAGAGGGCATAGCAACAACTTTAAAGCCACTGATGAAGTGAAGCCAGATAAGTTTGACCTCATTCTTCCTAGGTGGGTAGATAACAGACCTCCCGTTGCTGACTTCTCTTCCATTAGAAGGAGAGCCACTTACTCTCCTTTCCAGAATTTGTCCTGGTTGGTTGAGAGAGGGTCTTCTGCTATGTGTGATACACAGAAAGTCCTGGATGCCAAAAGCTTTTCCAGCTACCTCGTTCTGGGTGACACTTTGGTTGTCCCTTAGGTGTCTGCCTGTTGCAGAACATCTGGACTGTAGTCGCCTAGAGATGAATCTCCCTCTCTCAGCTTGAACAGCCAATATAGGCACTGATCACTTTCAGAGCAGGGAAGGCCCAGAACTCGGAAAGAAAAAATATCCCACTACTTCTTATCCACAAGGAAGTGAAAAATACACATGCTGTTGTGTGTGGTGTGCAAGTCTGCATGCACTTAACTGCCGTGAACATGGGTTAACCTGCTGTCACCTGGTGAACAAATCAACAATCTCCTAAAAGATTCTGTTCCCACTAGGTTGACTTCTGCCTCCCACTGCTGTTCCCCTCCTCCTCGCCCTCCTGGCCAGCCCGAATCTTCCCTTACCTCGTCTCTGTTTCAACCAACCCTTTACCCCGCCAGGGAACAGAAAGTCCCAGCCTCCCACCTCCGACTTTCCCACTTTCAATTTATACCTCATCCAGTTTCTGCAAAGACCGCTCCCCCTCTCCTGCAGCTGGGTCCCTGCCTTGCTCCCTGCCAGCCTTGCTGCTGCAGGGGGCTGCGCTCCTGCCTCTCCAGGCTGAGGGTCCTGCTAACTGGTGCCAGAGGTAGGCAGTGTGAGCAGGACCTGCTGCTGGCTAACTGTCCCCGTGGAGAGGCTGGGACAAGGCAGCACTATCTCACTGATAGCATAGAGCAAGATTACAAAGAAATTGCAGATTCAACATGCAGAGGAAGCAAAATGGTCTTGCTGAGTTCACGGGAAGTTTTACTGCTTACTGTGGAGAAGCTGGCTTATCTTCCACTTACATTTTCACACCATAACATGAATGGACTTGCAGGGCAGTGACAATTCTTCCAAGTCACCTTTTTATGATTCTCTGAAAACACATGGTGTGAAGGCTTGGCTCTATGAAAGGTACACCTGGCATCAAGGTGGCACCTAGAGTCACTTTAAATAGTAGCCAGGTATGCTCTAGAGTCCCCTAGTTCCTATGCATTCAGAGAGCTAACCTCCTATAATCCATGCTGGGTGTGTTAAGAATCATGTATACTGTGAAGATGGATTTGTTACACTCAAATAAATAAATACCTAGGAAATAAGCATGTTGAAAAATTCAGAAAAATGAGTGTGAGGAATCAAAATTAGCGAGGAACTAAAACTGGCAAAAATGCCTACTTAAGCGAGAAACAGCCAAGAAATCCTGTATTAGTGAAGCTTGTTAAATTAGCAACCTGTTGTGTCTGATATTGTAAGGCTATTAGCAGTCTTCCCACTTCACTGTGCTACACTGGGCTTGTTAATGTATGCTTCAGCCCTGTGATTACTTTTTCATGCAATTTTAACATGTGAATTTCTTCTTTAATTTACTGTGGCCAGGGATAATTCTCTGAAAAGAGAGGAGAGGGTATTGCCAGGTAAGGTGTTCAGTATTTAAAAAGCATCTTTTAGCCACAGCCATCATGTAATGTTATCAGTAAAATGTCAGTGGTTTTTTATGCTTAGAGTAGGAAATAAACATGAGATCTTAGATGCCTCGGTGAGGTTACGCTTGCCAAATGCAGGCACTTCAGGAGACTCTTTGATTTCAGAACCTCTTCTTCTTGAGTCAAGTAAACCACCGATCTGTCTCACTTCTACACGTAGCCCATGTTTGTGGTGAACTATTCTTTGGTTATATTCTCATGTGCCTGAAGGCTTCTACCTAAGAGCTGAAATTTGTTTTATTTCAGGAAGCTGTCTAGATAGGGTTACAGCAAACGGCCCGTGGCAATCCTTAATGCTAATCTTTCACACACTTCAGAACATTAGGTTAAAGGGAGGACAAATACCTTACTTGCTTGTGTAAATGATATGTTCCTCCTTTCACTCACCAAGATTTTATGCGTAAAAGTGAGGATATGGCCATTAAGCACATCTTTTCTGTAACTGCTGGTAATCAGTTAACTGCTGCTAATCATGATCAGGCAGCACAAGTGTGCGTTATGCCATCAGGTCTGCATGCAAATCTTGTCCTTCAGGACAGGACTCAGAGGTAAAGTTTCCACTCCTAGTGTTTCTCAGACTTCCCGAGCACACACTGACTTTGGGCCATCTTTTCAAGAGTGTACCATGGTGTAGGATGCCTCATTTCTGAGCTATCAAGTTGAGATGCCTGGGAATTTCTTTTTGGACCAAAGGAGTCCTCAGAGTAGCACCTGCAATTGGTGGCTGCCCAGCAGAAATTCAGGCTCAAGTGAACCCTGCTTGAAGTCATGCAGAATGGTTTCTGCTTTTGAAAATGCTGGCTTCCATCTCGCTTTTCTTCCTGGAAATTTCTCAAATATCCCTCATCAGGTGATAATTTGGCTGATAAGTCTTTCTAGTCTCTTTGGGCTGTTTCTGTTTGATACGCAAGGTGACTGAAAGTGTCAAACTTCAGCAAATTTAAATTAAGCACAAACTGCTTTTTCTTACTTGGTAACATAGGCTATTTTTTAAGTTCAAAGGGGCTCTTCTGACTCCTTGGGTGTGTACCTGAGTTACTGAGTCCATGCCTAGAAGTAGGGAATAAGAAACACGAATAGATAGCATGGGGAGGCATTGATTCTTCTTCATTTGTAAAATTGACTGTTTAACAAGTCTTTTGTAACAGTGACTTCTGGGACCGAGTCCATCCGGGATAAATAACTTTTATATAACATTTGGGGTCTAAATTAAGAGCTGGATTCTGCTTTTGGCTGCCCCTCCCTAAGTAAGAGAGCAGAGAAGCACAGATGGTAGAAAAGCTCAATGTAAAGTAGTGACCTTATACGCAGTATGACTGCCCAGCCAACAAATCTGCTCTTTGCACTAGAAGATATTGCTCATGTAGCAGACTGTACACTGAGGCAGCTTTTAGCAGCTAGAAAATAGCTAGTGGGCTATTTCTTGTGTTAGCATATGCATGCATTGTCCTCAGCAGCAAAAGCAGCTGCTGATACAATGTGCAATCAGTTGGTGGTGCAAAGAGGAGCAAGGAGCTCCTAGCTGCCTGGTACACAAACTGGCCTTCAGTGATTGTGCTCTTTATGAACTGGGGTCCCCAGAATCTCTGTTCTTTGCTAACTGGGGCAGGATGCAGGATCAGGATGATCCCTAACACTTCAATGACAACAGTCAATTGTTTTCAATACTTCTGTGCAGGATTGGGCTCATCTTCTTTTTGCTGATTGGGTTTCATTTTGAAGACTAGGGAGCGAGTGTACCTCCTGCTGGAAAAAGGCCTTCCAGTCCAAACAGTGCAGTCAACTGACTGCCCTTGCATGGTAGGTCTTCACCAAATGGGGAATAAAAACAAAGGGAAGGAATATGTGACCTTCCAACCTTAAGCTCTGCATGCCATGTGGCTGGTGGGAGGCATTAGCAAGGCTCCACTGTTCATTGTTGTGGGTGTCTTTACGAACATTAGTGACAGAGAGCCAGCGGGCTAGCAGTAAACACAGATAAGCACCAAAATCCACATTAACACTTCTCCACTCCACTGACAACAGAAAAGATATTGGAAGTGTTACTGTTTTTCAAAAGTTATGTGTTATGTGTTGAATTTGGTCTGCAAAGCAGAGGTATTTAGGGCCATGGTGACATAATATATCCCATCGAGTAAGCAGTATTTGCAGGGAACTGTGTACAAGCCAGCTATATGTGTGCTCTAGCCCTACTTAAAATAAACCTACACATACTATCACTGTCTTATTCTGGGAACCAGCTAAAGGGAACGAGGGCTGCAGCAGCTACATATCAGTATATACTGCACATACGCTGATTACTCCCACTCTTGTCACGGCCACTTCTACTCAGCAGTTGCCAGTGTTGTGGCGAGGCATAACTCCTGATATTTTGGAGAATGCAGGAACAGGGTAGTCAATGTTTGCTTTGCACCCTCACTGTCGTCAACCTAGGTGATGGGTTTCCAGCTGTGTGTGCGCATGTAGAAGCAATACGTGTGCCCACAGGCAACTGGGTTAAAATTCCTTGCTGCTGTGGAGGAGAAGGGTGTATTTATTGACTGAGGGGCACCTGAACCCTGATCCAAGCTTCACTGAAGTCAGTGGGAATCTCTCTGATGGTGTTACAGTCGTAGTGTTACAATCCTAGAGATGGCAAAGCAGCAGTGGAAAATATGCATGATGTAGCAAAGGCTGCAAACCCGAATGCCAACCTCCCTTCTCCCAGTCCCCTCATTCTTTTCCACACAAGTGTGCTGGACGAGCTGGTAGAGATGAAAAAATAAATACTTTGGGATAATGATGCTGAGTCATTAACCATGTGATGGAAACAATTCATCCAGTTATCACCAGCCAGCTCCACCTCCAGCCTCCCAGTAGCTGGGGGCTGCTAAAGTGCTGTCCCTCCTCCTCAGAGCCTTTTGTGCTACAAGTCCCTCTGTCCACATGCACTCTGGTGTATGACTCATAACCCCGGGCACTGCATTAGCTACGATAATACTTTCTTCTCAGACCCTTTCATATCTAACACAGTTGGGAAAGTCTGAAATAAGTACTGTGGGGAGGGGAGAAAGATTAGCACCCAATTTCTTCTCTTTTATGTATCTAAATTAGTACCTGAAAACAAACTTTAAAAGGGACCTCAGCTTGGCCTCTACAATTGTAAGTCTCAATTTTCACATCTATTTCTGCAGATGCACCATCCTGGATATAGGTGCATACATACTGCAGATGCTAGTTTGCATAAGGAAAAGCTATTTGTGCAGTTTAGGAGGTGCGGGAAGAGCTTTTCTATATGCAGCCAACATCTAGTTTTTGAAAATGTGTCATTAAGTGGTAGTTTATCACCGATTTTTTGCCTGCCTTCCTTCCAAAAGACTGTACGCGTGCAATTGAAATACTGTGTGAGCTGCTAGTTGGAACAGGATTTTCTGATTCTTCAGTAATTTATATTTACTTCTATCTAACAATGAAAATTGCTTACAGTGCCCAACTTTCAGCCTACTATGGATTAAAATGCATTTTGGAAATCTCCCCAGATTCCTGGCACATTTATTACAACAACTCAAAAATACAGAGCATTTGGGATCTTTAATCTTCACATTCCTGTAACAAGAAAAGTTGTATAACCCATCTCTGAAGGACAAATCCTCATGAAAATATTGTGACTATATACTGATAATAGGCTTTCTTCGTATTAAATCTCTCATCCATATTCAGTGAGGAAAAACCTCTCATTTTCTTGTATTATAACATTTGTTTGTTTGTTGAAAAGCGCCCATGAAAACTCAGCAGCCTGTTTCTGAAGGTCCACTTTCCCCCTCCACCCCCCTTTTCCCTCCACGCAGCTGGCTTCCTGCGCTGGCGCAGCTTGTGGGTGGGCAATGACAGGATCAGGGCAGCGCCCGCTGGAGTGTGCCACCTGGGAGAGAGGCGAAGCCCAGGGGATGGACAAGCAGGTGGAAACACAGGGTTAAAGTATAGCGCATGTGCTTCCTACTCTTCCCGATTTGGTGTACTTATCGGGGTCCTGGAAGGAGCAAGCTTTCTCTGGCAGAGGGCTTATGGGTCATTTCCATCCCTAACTTCAAGAGTACTAAAGTTAATGGCGTTTTATTGCTTCTTTTCCAGTTCACCTCTAATAACTTGGTCTCCGCACATTGCAGCTGCAGATAAAATATATACATGAAGGAAAATTCCACTGAACATATTGTTTTTCACTTTCTCCTTGTTGCCAAACACCGCTCTCAAAGCATGCAATGCCAAGTTACATATTATACATTAGTCCTCCTTCTTCTGTTCCTCGGTCCCATACCGAAACCTGTTTGTCGTCTGGAAGGGCAGCTGAAGAGCAAGAAACAAATGGATCATTCTTTTATGTGCACTCCAGATAGCAAAACAGCTGAGCTGGTCTGGTGACAAAGAGCTAGTATTAGAAAGCATAAAATTTTCTGGAAAGGTGCGTTGTTCAGCAATCATCTATCTAATAAGTGATCTTTGGATGTGACGCAACATGAAAAAGTCTAGCTATTACTTGGATTCTTTCTGGGTACAGATACCGTGTATTGCCTGCCGAATTTGAGAAACCAAAGAGAATCTGTTTAAACTGGAACACTCTACTACGGATAATAAACAGTGGTTGTTGGTGACATTATGGGAAAAAATGAGATTGAACCTATCAGAACTTTAACGGGTTCAGTTCAAAACTTTGACAGTCATTTGCTGTGTGATATCTATATTTCTATTTTTAGCTATAGAAACAGCTAGATGTGTTGTTATCCTTGCCAAATGAAAGGATAGATATAAATCGTCTACAAAAAAATGAGATATGGGACTTCTGTTTATATGATATAGAACAATTTCATTATTGTTAATTATTCATTTTGGTAGAACTACAAAGTGGTAAAAGCCTTTTATATTTTTTTAGAAAGATAGGAAAGAAAGTAAACTTAAAGCATTCCAGTTTCTTTGGCATTTTCATATTGATAATGGGCTTGTACAGCTTCAAGTCTTAGAAATGCTTAGAGCCCCGGAAGTTAAGGTTAAAAAGGCAAATTTTGCCTTACCACTCTGCTAAAGGACATTTTTTGCTTCCTATGTATTTCTAAGTGCAATTTTTTCTTTCCAGTGTGGCTGTCTAAAAGCACCAAAAATGCTACACAGGGTGGAGCTGCAGTTTCTTACAGTTAACTGAAATTCTGTTTCATTACTTTAATCATTTCTTTGTTGTTTTTGTATTGTGTGTTTGCCCCCTGGTTCTGCAGCGCACACTGACCTGCAGTAATGCTTTCATGAGTGTCCTGCTCGCATCTCTGCAGCGGGTGTAACACAGTTCCACAGCAGTTTAAGCCACCAAAAAGACAAGATTACAGTGATGCTGGTACTGCACTTCCACAGTTTATGCTAACGCTGCCACCAAAACCGTGATCTCACCTTGCCTCTGCTGCTCTTTATTCTCCACATGCTTGTTCCTCCCACCTCCGCTTACCAGTGCTAGCGTTTATTTGGCTGCTTGTTGAGCCAAACCATGGATTTGATCTGGCTGAAAATTAAGCAAGCCCCACAGCTCCTCCATGAACATAAACATGTGTGCGCACACACATGCATGCCTTCGGAATTACTGTGTAAGTGCTACCATAGGCTGCAGACACAGGTCATCAAACAGTAAATAGTTTGGGCTTTGTCTTGTTTCCTCTTCACAGAGTGCCTGGCACACACAAAGCACTAGGCAAATAACAGCATTGCCATGGAAATGATCATAGCCAGCAAAGATGATTGCTAATATTTATATCTTCTGATATTGAAGGAACTACTGAGAGATCATTGTATTGGTACTGCAGGTAAGTGAAAATGTCATGTCATTTAGTCATTGGCTACAGCTAAGACTTCAGCCTCTATCACACGTATTCTGCGCGCAGAGTTACACCAGCAGTGTTGTAGGGGGCTTTCTGTTGGCAGAGAAAATCCCTAGCGTGAACGCTGCCTGGAACACCACCAATGACTGCAGTGGTCTGTGACCACTGTGGAGAGGTTGTTCTCTCCACTGGTATCAATCTGTGTTATCGCAGTGTGCCGTGGGAGCGCTGGGCAGCACGGCTCCTTTGTGCACGGTTCCCTCTATGTGCATAGGAGTGGACAGTTCAGGCTCAGTTGAAACCGCTGCCCAAATAGGTGAGCAAACAAAGGAAGGCAGGATGTGGTCTTGCTGTTCTAATTTTACATCAGGGGATGTTGGCACAGTGTCGAGCATGAGTAGTTGGTGGTGCCAATGGAAACATGCCAATATTGTCAGCTGCTGCATTGCCAATATTGGAGGGGAAGAAGGTGTAAAGCACTGGGTATAATTATGTGCATTACTGCCCTATTAACATGAAGTAGGTGTTTGGTACCTCCTATCTTATAATCTAGGTTTTCCATGAGAACTGGGAATGTGACACATTAAAGAAGTGCCAGCTGAAAGAAGTGATCTTGAGAATTACTGATTGTATCATATCCTCCGCACAATTTTGTGCAGGGAGGGAACTATGCAGACTCCACTGCTAAAAACCAAGGAAAGGAATTGCTTGTTATGCCCTGAGTTACTCTGTTGCGAATAGCACAAGTTGTTCTGCCTCACAGACTTGTAACATCTTATTACACAATACAGACAATTTCACATCCCATAAAGCAATGATACAGTTCATTGTTTCACGGTGTCCATTTTTTGTATCTAATTTCACTAGCGGAAATGGGAATTGCTAGAATAATTTTTTTTGTGAATCAGCATTCACAACATCTCTGCAAGGGGCTATTTGACTTCCTACTTTCCTGCAGCTGTGATCTGTTTTGCTGTATCTTCCGCATATTGTTTTTCACACGCATTTGCTACAGAAATTGTTCTGTGACTGACCTAATCCTAACTTCTGTACATAGATCCTCACGTGTTGCTGATACAATATACTGTTCTGAAAGCAAAGTTCTGTTCTGATTCACCTCATTTTTGGTAGCATTGTCAATAATGTAATTGCCCTGCACACATTGCAAGTCTCAGTAAACGTGACAGCTAGATCACCCTCCACTAAAAAAAGGTGTGACTCTTTCCCAGACACTTGTAGCTGCTGAAGCGAGTCTGAAAAACCTTATTTTAATGGGATGCACTGTTGAGGATCACTGTGGTACCTCCTAGAGACATCCCCATTTTGTTTGCATTTGCTGGACAATAATGTGTGCACGTGCACGTGTGTGTGTACACACACACACACTCACAGACACCCACTTCGGAGGGCTGTGTGCATTGCTGCCAGACTCCGTGCTTGCCCTGACTTGTTGTGCTTAGTAACTCAGGTTCAGCATACTCCTGCTCCTACCAAGCTCGCTGTGTTGTTAAAATGTGTGTTAAATTGCAGAACAAACCCAGCAGGGCTGTAAGCAGAAAGCAAATCCTACTGATTTTCTCGAAAGCTAAGACGTTAGAGATTTTGGACACAGACTGGTATCTATAAGAAGTGATGCTGCAAACCGTCTTTATCTGTTGGCTGTATCATTTTTGTCTCTTTTTTTGAGGTTGCAGTCCTGAGTTTTTATTCAAAGTATGGAAGAAATAGCTGATCCTCGATTTTTACACCTTCAGAAATTCATGCCTGAAGTGTTTTCATCCAAGGCTTTTGCTTTGTTACTTTGCTGTGAACAAAAAAAAAGACTAAACAAGCTGGAGCTTTTCCCTTTTACAGATGAGACAGAGCTGTTTGCTGTACTACATTGAGTTAATTCTCTGTAAATTCACTGAAGGCAATGGGATAGCTAAGATGCCATTAAGGGCATAAAAAGGCCAACAAGTGTTATGGCTGGAAATGATGCATACGCTATTAAAGTAGCCCTGGGTTGATCCTCAGAGCCCATGCTTTTTTCAGGTCTGGAGGTCAGAATATGCTTTCATTTCTTGATGGAGCACCTTTCCTTCAAAAATCATTGAGACAACAATATAGAAGCCCTGATTCCTATTTCAGGCCTTTTTTCGTGGTAGAATCCCATTTAAAAGTTCAGATTAATTTGAATTTTCATGCTCATGAATGCAGAACTGGCCTGTAATTGTCACTAAGACAGACTGGTACTTTCTGTCACTTCATTCACTTAAGAACTTGCAGTATATTACGCTGAAGATTTACTACAAGCTTCATTAGCTTTTTGAAAGCCACTAAGTTCTTAATGTAGATTGGTTTGAATATATACATGATTTAAATACACGAGGTCCATGCACTGATTCTGTTTGTTGGGAATTAGATATATAGCTGAATATATTTACCATGCAGATACTGTATTGCTTGCTATAAATCATTTCACAGAATCCTATATTTTACTTACATTTAAAAAATAGAACAAAAAGCAAGACAGCATATTACTTATTTAGTATATGTGTTCATTATATTGTATTCCATGAAAAAAATTAGTAAAATTGTATCTGTTCCCTGTCTTAAGAGAACTTAAATTATACTTGTAGTTCAATCGGACTAAAACCAAAGTGATACCAAAACCAGAGGTATTATCATTGTGCTACATAGTGGTCTAACTAGAAAGTTGCATTGGGATAATTTAGTAAGAATTTAATTTTTTTTGAAGAAAGAAATGGATCTGGGTGAGCATGACAGGTCATTCCAAATCAACCTATGCTAGCAGCAGAAAGAACATTGGCTTGCTCTCCTTTTTTGTATCAGTATTTTTGTACTGTGAAGATCTCCTATACTGCGGTTTTCCCCAGTGTAGTTTTCCCCAATATCCGCTGAGATGATTTAGCATTTGTAATACTTTAACTTCCGGTGATCATTTTTTTTCCACCTGCACATTTTCCTAGCTCATTTACAGTGTTTTCTCTTCTGATTAATGTGACAGATGAAAACAAACAAAAACCTGAACAATTTTGGTTTTGTAAAATCTAGGTGAGTTGTCTGGGCAGAACTGAATCTGCAAGGAGGAGGAGAAGGGAAGAGTGAGCGGTTTAGAAATCTGTCAGGAGTCTTAGTTCTTAAAGGTCACGGATGATCCTGGTCTACCACCAGATAGTATCCCTGTGGTGTGCACATTTCATTAGGCACCTACGACTGCAAGATCTTAGGACCAAACACCAGTTTTGTACCCAGAAATACCTTCATGTTAGAGATGATCTCTTCGACTAAGTGTTTTCACCCAGGTTATGCTTTTTCTTGTGTGACTTGAGAAGTGCAGAAAGATCAAAGTTAGACAAGGACGCAGCCCCACTCTGTTCTTGATTGTGCTATATGAGATTATTCGAATGATGCAGAGGTAAGTAGGTGAGTCAAAATGTTTGTATGTTCATTAGGAGGAAGCAGAATGACTTCTGAACTGAAGCTTGGCGAATGCATTTCTTTCAACCTGCAGAATCAGGAGTGATTCTTTCATACCTCCTTGCTAAATGAAGGGGCAGTGCTTTAAACAGTGGCAGAAGCCGGTGTGTTTACAATGTTTTTCCTGTCCCACCGTGACTGTGTTGGTCCTGCTTCATTTCAGACTGAGCTGTTCAATGCTTCCTTAGCTGGCTGCTAACCTTCTATAAGCTATCTATCACTTTTCTGTGACACAACTGGCTGCGTTTGTTGAGAAGGGAAGAGCCAAGTGATTCTCAAAGTCATTCCAGTGCAGTGTATATCAGGCTGTCTCATAACTTTTCCAAGACTTGGGTTTTTCTCTTGCAAAAATTAAAGGGAGGCTCAGATACAAATCTATAATCTTATTCCAACCCCCCAAATCTTCCAGATCTTGGAGGAGTTCAGGCAAATGTTCTGGCTTTTACTTTCAGTTGGAAGTCTCCTTCTTGTGTTGGGTTTTGAAGCGCTATCAAAAAGATATTTTGCTACTGAATTCCCATTCAGACAGAAATACAAATTACCAGAAATTTCATAATAGTTTCAGAAAAACTGTTACTCTTATATTCATAAAACCAACATAATTCCCAGGTGATCTCGTTTCCCAGGTAGATGATATCAGTAACATTAAACACCTGTAAGCACCATGACCTTTGCAAAGGATAGTACATTTGCACAAATGTTAATTGTAGAAATTGACTAAAAACTGCATTAGTCATCTGTAAAAACTGAATTTGAAGCTTCCAGTTGTAACAGTATAGGCATCTACTGCAGGTTGCATGTGCATGAACAACCATATTATCCAAAAGATTTAAAATTCTTGAATTGAAATTATTCACATTGCACTGAATAGATTACTTAATATAATATTGCTAGGACTAAATTCCTTTGTAGTATGACTCCAGTGAGCTCTGTTCACTGAAGTTAATACTGGGAAAAATATGGGATCCTGTTTGTTATGAACAATTATAAATTCTCACTCCATAATAAAGAAACCAAGACTAATAGCAAGGCCTTTTTCCCCCATGACAATATTTCTCTGGCTGGCAGCGTGAGAGGGAAACAGAGAAGGTGCCTGACAAATACTCTTTATGTCATGCCAAGAGAGAATTCCTTAATCTTGTGGAATGAATGATGTAGGATATATAACACTTCTCAAAGTGGGAGTAAAGCATGTCACAGCTAGCTTATTTGCCAGTCAGGCAGTCGGGGAGGGGTAGATTTGCCTCCTCACCTGCTAAACATACTTGGCATATACTGACCGTTTCTCCCAAATATTCCTCTTTCTTCTCAACAGATCCTCACCTGCTCTTTCCCCTGCAACTTTGAAAAAGCACAGTGTAAGTTAGGTTTTAGACTTAACTATTTCTCATTATTGAGTATTTCTAATATCTCCACAGAGATCTACAGAGACTATTTTTTTCATGGAGATTTCTCAGACAAAAATACTTGTGCATGTTCTGGATAACCCATACGCACCAAATCTGAGGCTTTTGAAATCTAACATTAGACTTGGTCTGCGAATGCACAGTCAATCCAAAACATTCCTGTTGCATCAGAAGTCCTGCATAGGTGATAATCAACTCTACAATATATGCACAATAGCTCTCATGCTGCTTGGAAGCATCAGCCTTACACTGCACGAAGCATAGAGGTGATCTGCAGGTGTGCAATAGGTGAGTCAGTGATAGTTGGACACCTATCAGCTGTGCTCAAAGTCACAATTCCAGTCAGACTGTCTGATATCTGAAAATCCTCAAGAAATGTACAAAATTTGCATTTTCTGCAAATACACAATTTTTTATTGGAAAAAGAATAAATGTCCAGGGAAACCTGGATGTATGGTAACCTGGTGCAGAAGTTACCATCTCCGTAAGACAGGCAGAGACAGAGGCCGGCTGAACATTCTCCGCTTTAATAAACTAGAGTTTGAGAACAGAATAATCTGAAGCCTGAAGCCATGATGCAGGGCTTCCCTCAGGGAGCAGGAGACAAGCGGGCTCCACTGAAACAAGGGAGAATTGTATTTGCTTGCTTTATTTTTTGTTTTTCCTCATATATTTACAAGATTATGAGCATATATACATGCCAGCACTATTAATAGCAACATAATAGCATGGAGTTTGCATGTGTGATTTATAAGGGTGATGGGATCAAACCTCATCACTTCTCTAAATTAATCTGGGTTAGGGATTCCTTTGAGAAAATGTAGGTTTAAACTAGATTAAACAATTGGATCAGTTTAGATTTCCTTGTTCATGTTATTATGTTCTCACAACACAATTTATTATCAGCAAATGCCCTCACAGAGAAAATGGCAAACAGCTGTAAAGCTGGGGAGAGGCATTACGCATGTAGAAGGCGTCATTTTAACTGCATAGAATCACATTATCACTTTCATAGCACTAGAAAGATGCCTTGGCAATATACACAGTCTGCGGTCATTTCCAACATAAAATGCAACCTGCACGCAAGTTCTCTGTAAAGGAAACCTAACTGTTGAAACCAATACTGTTACAGGATGACAGCAGTGCAAGAAGATAGATGGTCCTGGTGTGAACACCAGAAAGACCTGGGTTTTACTCCCACTCATGTTATACACATTTCATGCAGCTTGGTACACATCGTTTCCCCCTCTTTGTACCTTTGTTGCTTCTCACACCATTTTCTTGGCTTGGCTACTCAGAACAGCAGGCCCCCAGGACAAGGACAAGGACTGTTGCCTCCCAAATGTTTGCAAAGCAATGCAACATAAACAGTCTTTCAAGTTCATGACAAAACCTTTCAGAGCTCTCATAAAGCAGAAATGCTACTACTTGGTTGTCTCCCAGGTGATGGGATTTCAAGCTCCTTTTGCCAGAAACGCACATGATGTAGCTAATTTTTTTTTTTTTTTTATAAGTTACCAATGAAGGCTTAATAGCTGTTTTTCAGCTGTAACAGGAAACCACTGCAGCAGTAATTCGGCCATTCTGGCACAGCCTATGTCTATTTACAATTGTAGAAGGTAGGAAGAGACCTCAAGAAATTATCCAGGGGTCAGAAACTTTTCAAAGTTTGCATATTAGATCTGATTTCTTTTTCCCTGCTTTGAGGTTACATGCGCTGGAAAGAACTTACTGGGAGCTGAGAGATGCTTTATCCAGTGATGACACTCTCATGATGCCATGGCTCCCAGCTCCAGATGCTACGTATGCCTTTCAAATATGAGCCTGCAAGTTACTATGTACACTTGCCTCACAAGCTGTTGCCCTTGGGTCTAGTATCCCCCTTGCCAAACATGCTCAACAATCTAAATGATGCCTTTTTCAGCTGTGTTTAAAACCATCAGTGCTAAAGACTAAATGACCGCCACTGGCACCAAGGCTTTCTTAGCCTCCTAGCTAGGAAGTTTTTCCTTACATATAGCAGAAACTGTAACTCTAGATACTATTTAAGCTCCCCTCTAAGCATTGAGAGTTACCTACTGTCTTCTACCTTCTACATATTTGAAGACTGTTATCATATTTCTTCTCAGTCCTCTTTTCTCTAGACTAAACAAATCCAGTTCTTTGAGATTTCCCTCCAGGGTAATTTTTTTAAGACCTTTAGTACTTTTTGTTGCTCTCAGGACTTTCCCTAATTGCCTATTCCTCTCTTGAGTTCAGTGACCAAAGTGAAGCAGTCCATTTTCCAGTTTGAGACCTCACCAGTGCTGAGTAGGAGTGGAGAAATTATTTCACATATCTCACCTAGCCAATTTATACATTTCAGCACAATACTTGCTTTTCCACACCAGTATGCTATTGTTAATTCTTAGTCAGCTTGAGCTCTTCCCAAATCCCCAAGGCATTTTTGTGCAGGTCTTTTGCCTTGCTGGCTGCTCTCCATTTGGGGGTTTATTCTTACCTAAGTGTAATAGTTTACACCTGTTCTTACTGCACTGAATCCTATTGTTTTCAGACCATTTCTCCAATTGATCAAGATCCTAATCCTGCCAAGGTGCTTGTAGAACTTGCTCTACAAATTTGGTAGCCATACTCGATATGCCATCTTCCAAAACACAGTGAAAATAGTCAGTGGTACGAGCCCTGAGAAGGGCATCTGTGGAACTGCTTTCCATAATTCTCCCATGTCAACAATGAAATGACGATAATTCCTCTTGTAGTATTTTTTTTCCAAGCAGCTATGAGTCCACCTTACAATAGTTTCGCTTTAGCTCGCTTACAAGAAATCACAAGAGACTGTGTTGAAAGCCTTGTTCAAGTCAAGATATGTAATATCTATTGTCCATAAGACCTGCTACTTGTCAGAAAAGGAAATTAGCTTGGTTCAGCATGATTTGTTCCTGGCAAATCTTTCTTGGCTTCTACTTATCATTTCATTATTTCCCATACACAAAAGAAAACTTTGTTTAATTATTTGTTTCAATATATTTCCAGCAATTCAAGTTAGGCTGTTTTCTCTGCCTATATTCCTCGAGCTGCTTTTCTTCTTTTTTACAGCCAGGCACTGCAATCACCTGTCTCCAGTCTTCCCTTCCCCAGGTGCTGTGGGAAAGGATCCCTCATGGCTCTAGGATTGCTTCAGCCCGTTTCCCATGTGCTCTCAGTTGGTTTCTGTCAGGTTTGGCTGACCGGAAAATAACTGACTTACTGAAGTAGTTTACTCTGTTCTTCCTGTTATTTAGCCTTAGACATTAATGCTTAGTCAACTGATCATAGTTAATTCTTTTTGCTGAGGAGTGAGGTGAAAAAGACATTAAACACTTTGGCTTTTTCTGTGTCACCTCTTACTAGCTTTCCATCCTTGTCGAAGGTTAGATCATTTTTTTGCCGTTGTCTTGCTCTAACTTCTAATGTATAGAAGTGCTTTCTTGTTACCCTGTCTTTCCTTTGCTAATTATATTGACTTTTTTGCCCTGGCCTTTCTGATTTTATTCTCACAGGCTCCTTTTATGCTTTTATTCTTGTCCTTAGTTTGTTGTAGTGTATGGTCACATTGGAGGGCTAATGAGCCACTTACTGAGGTTTAAACAAGTTGCTGCCTGTAAGCTGGGGCACAGAAACTGATGGTGTGCCTGCTGTGGCTCTGCAGCTTTCTTTCCAGGGTCAACATCTACCTGCTCATGCATTTATGGATGTTTCCTCATCATCTTGTATTCCCCATAAACTACCATTTGTTACACTTGCCTTTAGACTCCTATCACTGACCTGCCTACCTCCTAGTTTAAAGTTGAGCCCTCTCTTCCCACTTTTTTCCCTGGGCCCCACTGGCACTCGGCAGTTCTTGAAAACTCACCTGAGCCTTCCTGGTGACTTCACCTTCCCAATCACACATTGATTTCCAGCGTGCCGCAGCCAGTGCCTTTGCCTGGAACAACTGGACGCTGTCATAGCCCCTGACCCCTCCACTGTCACTCCCACTACCGTGCAGCTGTATTTGACTTGCTCATGGTTCTACCTGGCAGAACCATTAATGCACACATGCATAGGAGCAGTAGAAGGTCTCTGTGAGAGGGCCAGGTGAGTCACAGCAACCTTACTGCACCATCTCGGAATTGGGTGTTTGATGGGCAGGACACCACCTGGGGTATCGGGCTGAACAGCAGAAGGATGCCTCTTCCTCCCCTTTCTGTAGAAAAGAATCACCAGACATAAATATATTTGATCATCTTTTGGGTGAGATGGTTTTGGGATGGGCTTGGGTTGGAATTATCTGTAGTTTAAGGTTTTGTAGTTTCTGGTTACTTCGTTTGAGACAGTTAATATTTCAAGTGAATATTTCAAGAAGTTGATACGTTCTTCATTCAAAGCACTTTATATGCCTAGCACCAATTGAGTTCAGTTTCATCTGGGATCATTCCGCACTTCTGCAAATTAGACCACAAAACGTCAATTCAGATACCCAGAAACTAGGAGCATGAAATTCATGGCCACCTGCAACAAGTGTGGTTTAACTGACTTATCCAGCATCATACAAGAACTATGTGGCAAAGGAGGGATTGAATCCATTCCTAAAACAGAGCTCAGCTGTTTTAACCAAGAGCTCATCCTTTTTCACATGATCCTGTACTGTCATTTACTGCATTTGCTGAAACAAATGTGGAAAAACCCCTGTAGACAGCGGCCTCCTCCACTATGTAGTCCTGACACAGCTCCAGAGCAGCTCCACCCTGAAAAATAAATGTGGCAGAGATCCCATGGAAAAAGTCTGTAATTATATAATTTGCATATGCATATGCAAAGGAGAGGAAGGAGAAAATAACACTCTTCATTATGTAGTATTGATTTTGCAACCTAGTCCTCATTTAAAGCAGATTTTATATATGCAATTATCTAGCTTTTAAAAAAGCAAACAGTAAAAAAAAAAATCAAACCCTCTTCCATCATGCAGCATCATGTTGTTGTAAATGTCATTAGGGCTGGAGCCTTTAGCTTTACCGCAGAGCTCCCCGCCACTCTGAGCTAACAGGGAAACTGATAAGAGCGGTGGGTTGTCATCCGTGCGTGGACAGGAGGAATATTAGACAAATTTACTTTGTTGGGGGATTCACAGGTATTTGCTGACAGAAGAGGACTAGTGGCAGGAGGTGAGTGGGGGTGGGGAATCCAGAGATCTGCAGTTTTATTCGAAGCTCTGAGATACATGATTCTTCCTGTTTTCTTCTAGCACAGACCATTCAGCTTCCTACTACCCCATCTTGCCCTGTCCTAGTCTTCTCCAAGACTGCCCTTTCTCCATCCTAGTCCTTTTCCACCCATTCTTACTTCTCCCTTTCCCCTCACCCTCTCTTTTACATCCTGTCATTAGATCCTCGTCCCAGTTTGAGAGCACCACATCACAATCTACCCCACATTCCTTCCCACTTGTCTCTGCTGTGGTCTCTTCGGCCCACAATTCACCCTGACAGTCCCACTTTTCCTTCATTTCTCAGCTCCATTTTCTTTCAATACTTCCTCCAGGGGCAACCCTGCCCATGTGTCTAAGAGCCATATTCCCAGCCAGATACTTCAGCAGCCCGATGTACAAGCTTACAACAGCCCGATCTGTTAATACTGTCATCTCCTTCACTTCAGCTTTGCTCAGTTATCTGCTCCTTTGGGACCAGATGACTTCTGATATTTCACTGTTCTGACCCAGCTCCATCCGTCACCTCTTTGGAGCACATCTGGACCACAGTCACTGCCGTGACTGCAGAGCCATGCAGGTATTCCACGCAGGCTTTGTACTCCCGAGTTCACCTGCTGTTACCTCAAATGTACAGTGCTCGGCTACAAACCTTACTGAGAAGGTGAGTAAGTACTAGGGAGAATAGGCGTGTATCTGTGTCTGTGTCTGTGTCTGTATCTGTATCTATATCCCTGTCTGTAGTCTATAGCAAAACACCAGTACAAGTGAACAAAAACACACTTGGCAGTGGAATTACTCTTTCCACAGGCAATTCCCCTTTTCTACTAACACCTCGGAAAATCTATCCCGATCTGAAGTTCAAGACAGCCAACATCCTAGTCCTAAACCTGTGACAAATTTTTATTTTAGTCTGATATTGTGCAACATATCACAGCTAGAAATTAAAGCTTTTATTAAGAGGAGAGAATTGGCTTTTCTGTGGTGCACAGAGCACTTGTTTCAAAACTAGGTACACTCCATCACAAGAAAGAGATCACCAAAGTGCAATAGAATTGTGCTTAGAGAGGCTATTAATGGTAATTTTGAGGTTTTAAAAGTGCAGTATTTTTTATTTCATTTTCCACCTTAATCCTGCCATGCTGGACTAGCTTCTTTGTCGGGAACTGGAGATATTGCATGACATTTTTTAATTCCCTAAAACATTTCCAACAGCTTTTTCACAGAATAGGTTCTGTATTTACATACGCATGTAGAATGCACGAGGACATATTTTTATCTTGTGCTTTATTAGAAAGAGTGACGTTATTCATTAGCGCTCTCTGTGCTGCTCTCTGGCATAGGGATGGATGTGAAAGACACTAAGATGCAGAGAGGATCGTCTGCCTTTGTAGCATGCCCAGCCTCCAGCATGAAAAAGTCATGACTTGAGTCTCTCAAAAGTCAGAAGTTTACACTTGTTACTTTTTTAAAAAAAACAAACGATTTTCAGGGGGGTTGCATGTCCTTACTGAGTATTTAGGGCATGGCCACTGCATGTTTTTCAGACCTTCCTCTAGTGTGCTTTTAAATATTAAATGAGTTTCCTACAGTCTTTTGATATTTGTGGTTAAGCACTTTGAGGAAAAACCAAACTTGTGAGATTCCAGGTAGCTTGTACCTGGTGGACACACTGTACCCGTAACGAGAAAGTCAGAAAGCATTAGGAACTCCCACAAAGACAGGGGACACTGCAGATGTGTGCAGTGGTCAGTCCATGAGCGGGTGTGGGCATGGCTATATGCAGGCATGGCGCGTGAGACCAGAGGCCCATACACGCGTGGCAGTCAGACGCAGATACGGTCACTGTATCTGTGTCGCCAATATGCACGAAAGACCCTCAAGCATACAGATCTCATTCAGCAAATACATATAGAACGCCTGCCTGGGAGTGTGTTTATTAGATCCCATGCACAAGCGTTTCTGCACGTGTGAACAAATCCCAGGCACAGATAAAAGCGGACCCAGGCTCAGTCTTATGTTTGCAGGTTCTTGAGATGCAGCGTGGAAGTACGGGTGTGGGTGGGATTCACAAAAAAAGGGGGGAGGGTTTGTTGGCCACATGCAGATGTGTATTTGCAGGGCTTACATGTAGTTAGAAGTGAGTATGAACGGTGAATATAAATGTATATCCAACTGAGAATCAAGTATTGGCATTTGAAAGCGGCACTGGATATTTCAGTATATAGACTTGGGGATTTGCATAAAGTTCTGTGTGAGAGAAGAGGACTTCAGGAACAAGGATTGAATGCATTTCCTTTTTTCTGTCAGAGGAGCGTTTTAAGCAGGTAGAGCGTTGGTAGAGCGGCAGGGCATAGGGGTTTCATGTTGAGGGAAGAGAACATTGTGGCTCACGTGTGACTGTGCCGCCACTGGCAGGGAGCGGTGGGAGGGTGGGATCGATGGTCCGATCGTGTGTGTACCGCGGGGATACCGGGGCATTCTCACCCCTATTGGGGACCATCACTTACAAACTACCTGGATTTCCTCTGGAACTGACTGGGCACCTGTTCAGAACAAGGAAGAAGCTCAGGCCAGCCAACACCTTGTTACAAAAAAAGGAAGCAAAGTAACCCAGGGAGGGCTCGTGTGTGGTAAGCACCAACAGGCAGTAAATGATACCTGTTACCTGCCTGGCAATTTCTGCCTAAGCATTGGGGGGGGTTGGGGGTTTGGGAAGACGGGTAAACCCTTCTGCACAGGCAATTCATCCTGAACAGCCGGTAACTTGTAGCGGTGCACAAAACAGCTCCGAGCACCCACACGGGCTTTGTTGTGCCTGCAGGGCACAGTTCCTGTAGGGAACTACCTAGAACTCACATCTGCTTTAGATGAGGAAGGCCCGCAGCGCTACCGGTGCTGGCTGCGCTGCAAGTCACGATGGAAAAGTGCTGGGAAAAGTTTTCAGTTCGTAATACCTGCACCTGGGACGCATTTCGCCAAGTACGGCATCACCCCCTGCACAAGCAGAGCAAAAGCAAGCCACCCTGCTTGTCGGTGGGGAAGGGCACGGCTGGGGCTCCCGCGTGAGAGGATGAGGCCGCTCCTGATGTGGTGGGGCTGATATTTCCTAGATGAAAGTTTTTCACTCTCAAGATTTGCCTTCTTTCCTACTTTCCCTTGAGCCATGGGCATGGTGGCTCTGCTCTCTCCTCCCCTACCTCCCTCTTTTCTGAGAGCAGACGGGGCCAAGTGATGAGGGCTTCAAAACCTTGGGCAGAAACTCAGCGTGAGCTCGCTCTCTTTAAAGCCAGCCCCTGCGCTGGGGGCTCCGGGGTACGGGTATGAGGGAAGGGGGTGCCGCCGGAGGGACGCGTCTCTGCTGTGGAGGAAAGACATACTGTTGAAACAAGCCCGCCGTACCACCAGGCTCTCCCAAATGCCCCGCTTTGGTGCATGCAGGTGGCTGTAGGCTGCCGGCACAGCCCCGGCTGGCCGCCGGTGTCGGATGTGCCGCTGACAGAGGGTATCCGTGTCACTGACCTTGATGGCTGCCCGCGAGTACAATGCCAAGGGTGCACGCTGAGCACCGCTGGCAGGGAAACGTTTGCCCACAAACTCTCTCCCGGGCAGCACCCAAGCATCAAGGCCAGCCATCTTCCAGTGCCGCAGCTTGACCTCGGCCCCGCTGCCCCTCAGGTCCCGACACCCAGCCAGCCGCGGGCGGCTCCCCCCCCTCCTGTCAGAGGGGCTACAGGCGCTGAGGCGCCCCGGGACACGTGGAAGGTTCTGGAAGAGCTGGGGGGTGCCCCACACGTGCGGCCTCACCCTCGCCTCACCCTCTGGCACAGGGGCGCTCCCGCCTCGCCCGCTGCCGGCCCACCCAGGTGCGTGGGGCCGACGGCCGCAAGGCCGCGGCCGTGGGCGCCGGCGGCTGGCAGCCAGGCACAGGGGCCCCCCGCGCCGCCGGCACCGTCCTCCCCCCCACCATGTGCGGTCTCGGGCGTGTGTGTGTGTGCCTGTGCGCGGAGAGGAGGGGGGAGCGAGGGGGCGGACTCAGTGGAAATTTCCACTCCCTGCAGCAGCCGCGGCCGCCGCGGCGGCGGCGGGAAGGAGGAAGGCGGGCGCAGGCCCCGGAGCCGCCGCGGGGCGGGGAGGCGACGCCCGCGCCGAGGCTCGGCCCGCCCGGTCCCCGGCGGCGGGTGTCCCCCTGCCGCCCCTCCACCCACCCCCTTGCCCCCTCGGGCCGGGGCGGCGGGGCAGCCCGCGGGCGGGCGGCGGCCCCACGGCGGGGCGGCGCTTGGCGCGGGCAGGGGGCGGCGCGGCGGAGCCTGCGCAGCTGCCGGCGCCCTTTAAGCCGCGCCGCCCGCCCGTCCGCCCGGGTGTCTGTGCAGCCTGGGAGCCGCGCGGGCAGGAGCCGCCGCCAGCACCGCCTGCCGCCGGGGACGCGCCTTCCTCCTCTGGTTCCCCCCCCCCATCTCCGGCATCGCCGCTGCCGCCCCCTCCTCCTCCTCCCCACCACCCTCTGCCCCGCCGCATCCCCGCTCTTCCCGCCACAGCCAGCTCTAAGATGCCCCGCTATGAAC